>JAQBSW010001742.1:0-123216 GCA_029291075.1 Eudiplozoon nipponicum | reverse complement strand
GGTATATCCTTCTGGTCACAACTGAACTAATTAGTTGCCTTTGTTTTCTTTAGTGTGAAATGGATTAGACACTTTTCTTTGAGTGCAATGGCACTAAAATGCTGTCTGGGTCATACTTTATTTGTAACAATTACTCCAAGGCGGAAATTATTTTTTTTGAGGAATAATTTACCCAAATTATAGAATGTCGTCAGTAAGCAATACAGACTTACCGGATTTTAAGAAGATTAATGTGGATTTGTTGATTTGAAGTGACAGGTTTTTGAATATACAATGAATATTTATAAAAAATTGAGCTATATTTTTTGGGTTGATTGCATAATTTAGTGTTGTGCATCAGCATGTTTGCTAATTTTATCACATATAATTGCACTATTTATTAAACGGAATATAACATTAAAGAAAATCGAACCTAATTTTGAACCCTGTAGAACTCCAGGAATGACGAGAAGTCGAAGAGATGGCACTCTGTCTAGTGTGACGACGGACTGTCTTTGTGACGGGTATCTAAAATGAATGCTAGTGTGTTCGTGCATAAGTTTAGATTTTCAAGATAGTTAATGTTTGTGTTTATGGATATTGTATAAAAAAGCCTTAGAGATGTCTAGAAATATTACAATTACGTCAATGTTTAAAGATGGAATATTGTGTATTTCATCTAGCAGATTGATCATGTTTGCCGAACATGATCGAATTCAAGTAAAATCAAGTTGACCATAGTTCTTTGAATTAAAACAGTGGTTTAATTAGTTAATATATAATATTATTAACAAATTTAATGAGTGCAGGTAGGTTAGCCATTGGTGTTAAATATTTGAATTCATTAATTGTTTTGTTTTTTGTAGCAATTTGAATAATGTGTGGTATCATAAGCTATTACGCAATGAAGCTTTAACGGGATTTGACTCAGAAGCATAACCACTTTAAAATACATTTTTGGATACTCTTAATTCACTACCTAAAAAGAAGTCCGTTGAAACCAGATTCGCATTCTTAATATCAATAAAATGATCACTATAATAAGAACAAATAAATTCTTAATTTTTTTCAGCACCTTCTCTAGACAAACTTCCTTAAGTCCTATGGTGAAACGTTCTGCATCCTCACACTTAATGCTATTTTTTTATTTCAATTAAAGCAAGATATGTTAGAAAATATTTTTTAAAACAGAGTGTTAATGCTCACTGTCCAATTGGTTGCCGTAATGTACCTCTACAAAAGTGAAGACCTTAGGAAAAGCTCAATCAGTTTATCAGGTGACAAAATTAATATCTTTCGCACTATAACGGATACACATAATTATTCGTGGACAATCGAAAACTTTGTTGGCAACATTTTCAAGTTTCAACTTAAAAAGGGATTTTCTAAAGTGAACAGAGATAAACCTTAAACTTCGCCAATTTAAAAAGAATTCAGAAAAATATTATAATATTTTGTATAAAAACCTTTCTTAAGTAACTAGCGATAGCTTCAAATGTCTCAAAATAATAAATTTATTAATTTTAATATGGGGAGATTTTATCATCTACACCTACGTACTCTAACAATCAGGATTGCAACGTTAACACGATAACCCGTATTCCAATTAAAATTATACTGTTGTAAGTTTTTATATGGCGATTGAACTATGAAAGAGTTACGAACAACATAATCCAAACTATTTATCTAGAACAAAGCAAAATACAAAATTTAAAACCCGAACCCAATTAAAAATCATAAAAGTCTTAAACGCATTTTAACAGAGGTGGTTGGAAAAATCATCAAAATAATTTGCGCCAATAAAATTTCTTTAAGAAACAAGCTTCAATCCGAACTTCAATTAAAATGGTTAATTAAATTTTATCGTAGGAGTTTTAAACTCCTGCAATAGTAAGCCTCGTTAATATTCATTTTAGCTTAATTAATTAATTTAATTAAAAATATTTTAAATTCGTTGATTACTGGGCTTGATTATTCGCTAATGCTTATTGCTGATGACGTTTCATTGGCAATAAAACGTCGAAAATAGATATCCCTTCGACTTAAATTGAATTTTCTGTTTTTTAGCCCAGTATTTACACTAGCATGTTTTACCATTCTTCTAAATTTTAGTGAGTTCGGGTTGCGAATAGTTCTAACCAGTATTATCATTACTGTATGGGACTTATTTTAGGCAATATACCTAATTGTATTTTTTTGTCCCATCAGAATTGTGTATTTCTTAAATTGTTATCCAGAAATCCTCTTTAAAAAATTCTTTAGCATTAACATCTGTACGAAATTCGAATTTTTCCGAAATTAATGTCAAAGATTTTATTCTTCCTTTCGAATTCATGAAGTATATATCTTTACTAAAATATTTTCCCTACCAAACTCAAGTCATTTGCCTATGTATCCATTATATTGGCTGCTATTTACCGCTTCATCAATTTCTTCTTTTCTGAAAATATTGATATTAAACGTAACGCTTTTTTGTTCAAATTATTCGGTGCAATCTCATATTCACTATTTCTGTTATACGCGATTCAATGTTTAGCTAATCCCTTTTTATGCATTATATCGGATATGAGGCAATAATTTTAAAGTTTTGCATCAAATCATTTCCTTCGTGGCCAGATTGTACGTCTGAAATAGTTTTAGTGAATTATCTGCACGCAACAATTTCGTAAGATATTGTCAAATTATTATGGTTTGCATCGAATGCGTTCAAACTATATTGATACCCCAAAACAATCAATGATTGCGCGGGTGGTGGCAACAATTGATTATATCAAATATGCAAGCTTGAAGTAAAAGCCGAATCAAATTGTATTTAACCAGTCCTCGAAAAACATAGCAAAACTACCGCCAGTGCACGTACTTACGCGTTTCGACCTTGTATGATAATCATCAGAGTACAACGGCAATGCATATATATATGGAAAGCAAAAATAGATAAGCGGCGCTCATCTCCAGTATTGCCACATTAAATCTATTAGGTTTTAAATATCAGCTGCACAATTTCTATGCAGTCATAAAAGTGAAACTTTTGCAGGTTTCGTTACATATATAAATAGGTTATACAAATAAAAAATCAATGATTGCCTGGTTGGTGGTAACAATTGTTCAAATAAAGTTTTCAAGCTTTAAATAAACACCAAGCCAATTGAATTATATAAGTCGTCGAACAACATAGCATAACTACTGCTAGTCGCACGCACTGACGTGTTTTGACCTTCTATGGTCATCATCAGAGTACGACGGTAAATTGAATATCAAGGATCAAACCGCAATGCATATGTATATGAAAAGCAAATTTAGATATAAACTAAATATTTTAAAGTGTGGAAATAGGAAGATCATCCAATAGACCGGTTTCGTCATTAATTGGAAGCTAATCACATACTCTCCAGAATTCACCGCGGATAGGGTTCGTTCCTGGGCACCTCTACTTCGGAATCAGGTGCTCTTTCTACTGAGCCATCCTGTCGTACACCACACACAATTGGTATATATATGGGTCAGGTGTTTATATCAAGATCGAAATCTTTTTTAAAGTAATCGTTATCACCGCTAGCGCAAACAATGTGTTTTAATTATATAAATGTTCATTTCAATACCACTTTCCTATGTAGGTTGGTGTCTGTTCTATAATTACAGATTTTAGATTGTCAGTTTAGGGTTCACCTAAATGAATGGCTAACCACGAAACATTAGTTAGTATATAACTGAAAACTGTGTGTAGTGTGCGACAGGGTGGCTAAATTATTATAGCACAAGATTCCTAAATAGACGTGCCCAGTTTTCAGCCCTTTCTACAGCAAATTCCGTACAGTATGTAACGAGTCCCCAAAAAGGGCGAAACCGGTCTACTGGATAAATTGACTTTTCCACGTTGTAGAATTCTTAATTTATATTGACAAAGGTATGTACATAATGGGTCAAATGTTTATATCATGATCGCAACCTTGATTAAAATTTATTAACAGATTTTCTGAAACGTTTGTTAATGGAGTTGTCATTCCATGGATGAATACATTTTACAATCTACAAGACTAGTATTCAGTTCAGAGCAGATTAATGCAACATTCCGTTGGAATAATAAGCTATTCAACATTGCATTTCAAAACATCAGTAGGAGAAATATGTAAACGACAAAAGCCCAACTCATAATAAAATGATGGATTTTATATTTAATATTGACTGAATACATCAGCGTTTATATGTATAAAATTGCCAATTTTATTTATTTCAGCAAACATGAAAAACTTTCTAAACAGAAAATATTGATAAATCCAAAACGAAAATTAACATGTTTTGTTAATAAGCCCAGTGTCTTATTTTATTATATGTATCCGGATTCGTTACAAATATATAAAATAATACCTCTTTGAAGCTTTAGTTGATCAACAAATGCCATCTACTACAATTTATTTCACATATAGCCATAATAATAATATATATATGTAAATAATAATAATAATAATAATAATAATAATAATATAAAATTAATATTGATTATTAAATTTATCATAAAGTAATTTGTCAAAACAGAAAATGATTTCTTTAAATAATTGTTGATAGTTTGATAAAAACAACATTTACATTATGGATATTTTGACTAAGCAATTCAAAATGTAACAAATAAAATTTTCCAACTGGACCGCTTTCGTAGTTATTAAGAACTCGTCAATTACTGTTCAGTATTTTGATCCGAACAAGACTTGAACCTGGGAACATTTGCTTCAGAATGTCGGACTCTATCCAGTGCACTGTCTTGTCACACATTGCAAAGTATGTTCAGTTATATATGACCTTATGCTTTTGGATACCTTTCCTACAGATGGAGCCAATTTGGACTAATGTCCCAACTAATCACCTAAATAATTCATTATAAATCATACGCCACGCCATTTTTGTGATTAAAACTGTATTAAAAATGCTTATATTTTTCCCCATTCGTGGCAACTTCTGGACGGAACTTGAAGATTTCGCAATACGGACGAAGTCGATCTACAGGATGAAATATCTTTTCTAACTGATGTAATGTTTGTCTTATACCGACAACGTATATATGGTTAAAGTCCTGTCATTAGACTAAAATCAAGTATAAAATCCTCAAGTTAAATGAAACTTTAAGTCAGAGCGATGTCACAAAGACACAAACTGAACAAGCGGCTAACCAAATAGTTAAATTTGTGTATAATTGAATTTGTATATAGTTTGTGGAAGTGTGACGCAGCAGATAAAGTCCCAGACTCTGAAGAGCATGCGCCTCGGCTCGAACCCTATTTTAGAAAAAATGTCGGATATTAACTGATGAGTTCCAAATAAAAGCAAAATTGGTCAAGTCGAAGGATTGTATTTCCTAACTTATATAATGAATTGTTTATATCGACAAGTATATGTTTATATTGAGATTAATTTTTATATCTAGCTGAAAAACTTGATTTAAAGAACTGTCATACTACCAGAGAAATCATTACTAGTTTAAGTGTTAATGATTAAGACGCATTTGCAGTGTCGAACTCAGATTTCGTTTCCTCATTATTAAAAACCATTTACAATAAAGTGAATATTGAATTTGATGATTTAGAACTATTAATTTTGGTTATTATAAAAAACTTCATAATTAATTTCAAAAACAACACTCGAACATTTCGTTCTGTGAATATATATTTTTGATTTGAACTAGAAAATCAAACTGTATGTCTAATATAGCTGGATTTATTGAATATGTATGCACACACACACACACACACACACATATATATATATATATATATATATATATATATATATATATATATATATAACAATATCTCTGAAATACTTGCGCATTTTATTTTATTCGCAAATATACAATATAAAAATGCAATATATAATTATTATAATCAAGGTTACGGTCTTGATATAAGCACCTGACCCATTAATTACTTACATATGTCAGTATAGACTAAGAATTGTATAGTGTAGAAAAGGAAATTCGTCGAGTAGACCGGTTTCGTCCTTATTGGGAACTCATCATGTACTGGCCAGAATCTGCCGCGTACAGGGCTCGAAACTGGGCGTGTCTGCTTCGGAATCTGGTGCTCTAACAACTGAACCGCCCTGGCTCAATAGTTAGAGCACTTGATTCCGAGGCAGACATGCCCAGGTTTGAGTTCTGTCCGCGGCAAATTCTGTCCGTAATTGTATTGTTTATATATATGTTTGTGGGAAAAGCTACAAAAAGCTAATGTTCGTGACTGCATAGAAATTGTGCAGCCGACATTTCCAGTCACGTTCAATGTATGCAAGACTGCTAGAGGTGAGAGCCGCATATCTCAATTTGATTCCATATATATTCAATGCGGTTTGATCCTCGATAGTCAGTTTGCCGTCGTACTCTGATGATGATCATGGAAGGTCGAAACGCGTCAGTGCGTTGCGACTGGCGGTAGTTTTGTTATATTGTTCGACGACTGGTAAAATACAACGGTATTGGTGTTTACTTCAAACTTGCAAACTTGATTTAAAGAATTGTTACCACCACCCGCGCAATCAATTATTGTTTTATTGTATTGTTTATATATGTATATGTGGCGAAAGCTGCAAACAGTTAATGTTCGTGACTGCATAGAAATTGTGCAGCCGACATTTCCAGTCAAGTTCAATGTATGCAATACTGCTAGAGGTGAGAGCCGCATATCTAAATTTGATTTCCATATATATTCAATGCGGTTTGATCCTCGATAGTCAGTTTGCCGTCGTACTCTGATGATGATCATGGACGGTCGAAACGCGTCAGTGCGTTGCAGCTGGCGGTAGTTTTGTTATGTTGTTCGATGACTGGTTAAATACAATGGGATTGGTGTTTACTTCAAACACGCAAACTTGATTTAAAGAATTGTTACCACCACCCGCGCAATCAATTATTATTTAAATTGTATTGCCTATATATGTATATGTGGCGAAAGCTGCAAACAGTTAATGTTCGTGACTGCATAGAAATTGTGCAGCCGACATTTCCAGTCAAGTTCAATGTATACGAGACTGCTAGAGGTGAGAGCCGCATATCTAAATTTGATTTCCATATATATTCAATGCGGTTTGATTCTCGATAGTCAGTTTGCCGTCGTACTCTGATGATGATCATGGAAGGTCGAAACGCGTCAGTGCGTTGCAGCTGGCGGTAGTTTTGTTATGTTGTTCGATGACTGGTTAAATACAATGGGATTGCTGTTTACTTCAAGCACGCAAACTTGATTTAAAGAATTGTTACCACCACCCGCGCAATCAATTATTGTAAAATTGTATTGCCTATATATGTATATGTGGCGAAAGCTGCAAACAATTAATGTTCGTGACTGCATAGAAATTGTGCAGCCGACACTTTCTGTCAGGTTCAATGTATGCGAGACTGCTAGAGGTGAGAGCCGCATATCTAACATTGACTTCCATTTATATTCAATGTGGTTTGATCATCGATAGTCAGTTTGCCGTCGTACTCTGATGATGATCATGGAATGTCGAAACGCGTCAGTGCGTTGCCGCTGGCGGTAGTTTTGTTATGTTTTTTCGATAACTGGTTAAATACAATGCGATTGGTGTTTACTTCAAGCACGCAAACTTGATTTAAATCATTGTTACCACCAACCGCGCAATCAATTATTGTAAAATTGTATTGCCTATATATGTATATCTGGCGGAAGCTGCAAACAGTTAATGTTCGCGACTGCATAGAAATTGTGCAGCCGACACTTTCTGTCAGGTTCAATGTATGCGAGACTGCTAGAGGTGAGAGCCGCATATCTAACATTGATTTCCATATATATTCAATGCGGTTTGATCCTCGATAGTCAGTTTGCCGTCGTACTCTGATGATGATCATGGAAGGTCGAAACGCGTCAGAGCGTTGCGGCTGGCGGTAGTTTTGTTGTGTTGTTCGATGACTGGTCAACTACAATGGGATTGGTGTTTACTTCAAGCTCGCAAACTTGATTTAAAGAATAGGTTTTTGAAAGACAAAATCAATCGCAACGATAAAATTCGTTTATTGTGGTATTTTGAATTTGCAATTTTAACCGGATAAATTTAGTTATTTATGCAAAGCTGCAATCCTAATTTTAAGTAACCGGTCCTTTTTGTGTTTCAAATGAATCTGAAAATTGACATTGACGCCTAGTTTTAACAAACACACGTATAACTATTTAGTTATTGCATATTTACTGTTTCACTTTACTTGAATTTAAACCCGATAAGATTGTTAATATCAAAATTTTAATAGAATATGCCGGTTATTAGATCTTTTGCGCCTATAGAGAATAGGCAAATTCATCATATTCGCATGTTAACGAATTGTCGCCTTATATTGCTTTAAGACAAAGGACAAATTTTTAAACTTCAATACAAATTCAAACTTTCGTTGTTCAGTAAATCTTGATTTTATAACATAAACTAAGAAAATGAAAGCAGGAGATTAATCTAGAATGATGACATCTATATAGCATGATCAACATGTTATTTAGAAGTATACAATGTGAATTTTTGCAGTGTTGAAGTTTGCAAAGATGGAAAAATATGTAAGAAAATGTTGAACGTTTCCTTCTTCATTTTGATAGAAAGAAGGCACAATTTATCGATTACTTTAATCAAGTTAGCGATCCCGATATAAACACATGATCTATAATGGGCAAACATTTGTCAGTATAAACTTTGTATTTTACAATGTAGAAAAGGTAATTAATTTGTATCGAGTAAACTGAATCTTTTTTCTGTTGACTAGGGAAATACCACTGAATAAAAAAGACGCGTCTATTTCTAAAAACGGACAACGACTGTCGATAGGTTTGTTATTTTGTTCTATGACTTGTGAAATACAATGGAATTGGTGTTTACTTCTAGCTCGCAAACTTGACTAAAAGACTTGTTACTACCACCCACTCAATTGATGATTGTTTAACGTAAACACCTTATGATTATATATTGCATGTTGTGTATCTACTAGAAAGTTAGTTCAAATTGGAGGATATTCCAAATTCAGCATAATTTAAAAAAAATTAAGCATGAGTTTTGCACTTACAGTAGAATCATTAAAAGAATCACAATTAACCTTGCCAAATCAATATATTTATGATTTTACAATTAAACAGCTTAAATATCTATAGGCTTGTGCACTACTAGTTCATATATGTAGTTGGTCTTGGGTTTAATACCGGCTCTTATTGATGTGCAAACTACGAACCATGAAACGCAAATTGAAATGGTGTTATTATTTATGTTATCTCATGGGTATATTAATGATCAGATTTGAATTAACTGTACAAGGATTTTTTAGCGCAACATGCGCAATTGCATTTTTTCTTTCTTTTGTGGATGATTGTAGTGATAAAAGTGTGGGAATACGTGCGATTGAGTTACTGTAACGTTGAGCCATTATATATTTGTCCGTTTATGTTAAGCCAATCTGGAGATTAATTTTACCAACATCTCTCTCCGGGTCTTTTAATGTTTCTAACACTTCTTATAACCTGAATATAGTACCGTCGGAATAATAGAATAGTCATCCCCATCAGGTTATATGGATTGCAACAAAAAATCAATGTCCGTTCATGTAGAACACGTCTTTTAATGATAATTTTGATTGGCTAACAAGGCAGACAGAGAAGTTAGCTTCCCGGACTATAGATTCGCCACGACGTGCCTTTCGAAATTAACGTTCAAATGTCTGCAGCAAATGACCGGAATTCGCGTTGCTCGTGATATAGATCTGGAAAGGTCGAGCGCGTCGCTGATTATCATTGCTGCACTGTGGCCTGACATCAATTGGCCTTCTAAGATCATAAATCGTAGTCGTTCCGATTACTTCCTTCGCTGGCAAATGGTTGCATCGACGCTACTACACGTTTTCGGAGCGACAAACTCGAGTGCTTCCATCGCGTAGTCATTATTTTGTTTTCACCGGCAATATAACTAAGACAGAGTTTTATCATCCTGTAACGGAAACGTCCTTAAATTATGGTATACATACTGTAATTCACTTTCCAACATGAATCTCCAATTCCTGTGCTTCAATTAAAACGACACCCAATTGACAGTAATAAAAGTCAAAATTATGAAAATTAACTTTACTAGGGTTAAGATACGGTAAATAAATAACAGTTTCCGTTTATATAGACAACTTAGATAAATGATAATTTAAATTGGCAAACGAAGAGTTATATAATCTAATGAAGATTAAGTTCATTTGGAAAATTTAAATTGCCAAGTGATATGATAGCAAATATTTTTAGAGACTTTAAATCTATAATTTAATAATGTCAAACATTTTTCATTGATTTATTATATAATTAATAAATAAAATAAAGTTTATATTATAGAATCTATAATGCATGACAAAGATAGCGTTCTAGCTGCAATGTTACAACTAGTTTTTTTATAATTCAATTATGCATTAATTCACTAATCTACAAATAAATATAATTTTTACAAATAATGTTTTGATCTGATAAACCAACGACTGTCAGTTCTATCTTTGTGCTCTAAATTAGTTACCGTTGTCTTAATTTGGACACAAAGTAAACTAACTAACTAAATGGTAATATAGTAGACCAAAATTGTTAGGATTCGTACGTAAAAAATGGATTTTGTTAAGAACCCAAAGTCCTTCCAACTTCAAGTTTAGCTTATAACAATATATACATATTAATTGAATAAAACAACATCTAAACATGCAATTAAAAAGGATATTTATCCCATTTAAAAACATTAAATAGGATGAAACATTCTGATTACCAAAGATTTAAATGCTTAAAACGTAGGATTTCAAACTAAACATTTAAACTAATGAATAATCGAAAAAAATATATGAAACATATGTGGTAACATCAATCAAAAACTTTTTTTAAATGTAAACATTTCGCATAGATTTAATTCTATTAGTTCGAACGGAAATAAATTTAAGCTTACATCTTTTCCTGGAGAACATTTTTTATGGCAATCAAATCGTGAATGATCTTAACTTCGTTTCATTTTATGAGAATAAGTTTGTGTTAAATTTGTGTCTCGATTATTTTTAACAGCAATATAAATCTAAAAAATATAGCAAACCTGTCATCGAGTAAATATGAATGAGGCAGTATGACAATGATTTAATAGACAGGACACGAATATTGATATTGACTGTTTAAACCAGCTTAAATGATAAGTTCAAGTTGCATTATTAAACGAACTTTGGTTGTTTACAATAATCAAAGTTGCCATCTTTATATAAAAACCTAAACTCAGTATTTACATACATTTGGCAGTATAAACTAAGATTAGTATAGTGTATAAAAAACACTTCATCCAGTAGGTCTTATCACGTATTGTCAAAAATCTTTCGTGGGCATGGCCCCAACATGGGCACGTTTGGTTCGGAATATTTTGTTCTAACCACTGAACCACCCTGCCACACACTACACACAACTTTCAGATATTTACTAACTAACGTCCCTTGGTTAGTGCTTCCTTTAGGTAGAGTTCATATGGCATCATTTTTAGATGAAAAGCTCCAACTTAACAACTAAAATCTATCATTATTGAACAGATGCCACACTACATTGGGAATTGGTATTGGCACAACCATTCATATAATTAAACGAACATTGGTTTCAGCGTGCGGTTATAACAATTACTATAGTCAAGCTTGCGATCTTGCTATCAACACCTGACCCATTTTTTATATACATTTGCCAGTATAATCAAAGAATTTCGCTGTTTAGTAAAAGAAATTCATCCAGTAGACTGATACTTTGTGCAGTGAATTTGAAAAGACAAGGTGTAGTTTAAGGAACTAAATAAAGAAATGTCAAACGGTAAAGAATAGTAAGTGCAAAACGATTATGCTGAGATTGACAGACGTAGATCTACACAAGAACATTTTATTAAATGGGTATGTACAAATCCTATGTATGTTTCGAGAAAATGAGTGTTGCAACTGACTTCTTCTGCAACACTTAACTCTTTTTCATTTCCTGCTATTAAGAAGACCATATGCCTGCAATTTTTTGAGTGTGATATCTACAAAGAAATGTAGCCGCGCTCTGGCAAAACCTTTCCCAATTTATCGATTTATTTTGGTAAAAAATTATCTTGTATTCTTTCACTTGTGAATTTCCTAGTCCTAGCAACATAGCGCCTGATCAGCTATAGCGTTCGTATGCATGAACTATATTCGACGAATCGATTACGGGTTGCTTATTATTTATCTCTCTATTTAGCAGATGTTTTGCTGTATACGCACCATAATTATTATTTAGGCTTCGGATAAATCGCAGACTTTATGACAGGTAAGGCAAATATTTCTGATGGCAATAGTACTGTTTAGAATAAAAGAAAAATAAATATTCGTTTGATTATGAGCAGCTTCAACGATTTGCATCGTTCTCATACTTTTCGTTTGCCTTAGTTTATGTTCTCGGTTATCCGTTTTACTTAAATTTTTTTCTCATAACTGGTAATTCTTGACGTTGAAATATTTCAGAATACTTTTGCTTCTTTTCTTAAGGATAAATTTTCATTTTGGTTAAAACAGACCAGCACAATCATAAAGTATAAAATATCTAGTCTACTTCTGCTTTCTCAATATTTTCTTTTTAAACTATTACCATATTAACTAAACATTTACATTTTAAGGATAAATGTTGAGATGATGAGTCTAATCAATATATTTAATACGTGTATGGATATAAATTTAAAGTCGGGCGTTAATCATTTATATTTAATTATTAATAAAACAATTTCCATCTGTAGTCCATTGTTTTTCGAGGAAAAATACAAATAAGCTTGAATTAAGTAGCAAAAATTAATTTTTTGGCAGGTATGGTTAAAGATTTGATCGGTGAAACAAATCGATGGATATATTGAGTGGGATATTTTTATTCAACTTCCCCAACCAAGTTGGAACCCTTTATGCTGATAGCTTCCATTTTGACAATAGAGATTTTATCTCGACATGCTTAAACATTCGGATATGGGCGATTAATGTACACTTTTATCCCGCTATAATTCTAACACAAGATCTTCTCACAAAGATTGAAAAGCCATAATATTGCAAAATATATAACTAAAGGTTTTCTTGCAAAAGGCTACCATTTACAATATGCGAAAACAAACTGCAAGCATAAATAAGCATTCTGGTGCGCGTATAAATGCGTGCACACAGAAGAGAAATATATCTGTTTATATTTTATTCAGCTACTCACGGATTTTGTTTTTTTAGCTAATGATTACGGATGTTGCATACGAAAGTCTTTCTGAAGCGAAATTCATTTTCGATTTTGGGCTTTGGCAAATACCTTTGAAAGCAGTAATCTTTTCCACTATGTTTGCTGAGTTTAGCCAAAAAATCTTTTTGAATTCAGTTATTTAGTAATCCACAATTCTGGTCTATTTTGAGCATGTAGCAGCTATGCCAACAATGATGGACTGTTTGAATGCAGATAGATTATCCTTTTCATTTTTGTTAAATGGGTTTTTTCGTATAAACTCACTACATTTGTTTATTAAGTATCCATGGAATGACAAAATTTTTAAATTTTCGACTAAATATTTCGGTTGATGCGTTTCCTTAACAAGCTATACGGGCGTATATCGTCTTTGCTTCAGCAAACTATTATGGGTTTTCGTTTTCAAATAAAGCTTCTTGAAATCATTTATCATCAGAACGGATTTTCTTAATTCTGCAGGACAAATCGCGTGTCAAATTCATCTTTTGGGCGATTAGGACAATGCCAAAGTGACAGTTTTTTCTCCAGACCATGTTGGCTTTCGATATATTTTACTTTTTACGCTGCCATCTCTCGGTCTTGGTAACCAAATTTCAAAGAAAGAAAGTGCATAAGACAATGGTTTTGAAAAAAGAAGTGTTTTTAAATAGGTTTTCGACATAGAATAAAATCATATTCAAATCCTCGTCATTGGACGATTTTACTTTCTATGAAAATTCAAACGTTTTCCTAAAATAATTGGTTGATATTTCATTTTTACTGGTTGTATGATTTCTTCTAGGTCAACTGCGATTATGTGCTGTGGAATGTTGATCATTTGCATTATGGGACTTAATGGTGGCCTGTTTCTCGTTTCAACTAAAATATTAATTCTTGTGGCGGGTTTGCCGATGGGTTTTGCTTATTTAGGATGACATATGAGGTTAACGATTACATTAGAATTCACATCATTGTTTTCTTTTGTTGAATTACCTCTAACGCGTTTTTAATCGCACGCCATATTAAATCCTCGGTAGTTTCCGATCTATTTTAATTCACTTGACATGGTTTAAATTTCTGACCATCATCAGGAGCATATCTCAGTTGCTTTATACAAATAAAGGTATTCATACTAAGAGTATCAGAGAATTTGCCTGGTTTCATTAATAAAATTTTTTTCTTAAGTTGCAATTATTTGAGTTCTTCTATGTGTTTCCGCTTTACAAATTTGAATCGCATGTGTCTTGAAAATACTGAAAGGCGACAAAAAGTTCAAGTTTACATAGCGAGAAAAATTAAAATTTTTTTAACATTCATAATGCGAAATCGCCATGTAGACTCACCAGAAAGGCTTCTGGTTTTATCTCTAGTGTGGTTCTAAACATTTCGCAACATGCTGAATTTTGTTCGAATCGATCAGATTTTCTTTTGTGTTCTTAAAAAGGTTAACTTTTATGGTTGAAATTGAATGCGCCTGGGTTCTCTGGAAATTTGCTGAAGTCTTATTCGTCATCAGATAACTATTTGTGCAATTTTTTGATTTCTCTGTCGACGGCAATTATAACCAGTCCATATGCAGCACTTTTGAATACTAAAAGCTCACGAAGTAATTCTTTGATTTTCAAATCCTCGGAAAAGAGATTTCATGTTATAAACTCGGCCTTTATGTTAATTTCAAGTCCGACAATTATCATAATCTTGTTACTGATATCATGTGATTCTATTTTTTAAACAAATCATGGAATTCACGTACAACAATTTTTGGAATTTTCTATCGTATTGGAAGCAAGTTGAATTGCATTTTTTTGCCCTCTAGTTTGAGTTGCAATTTTTGCATTTAGTGACATTTATCATGTAATTCATAATTGCTCGTTTCATCATCGTTGTATGCCATTTGCTTGACAAATAATCTGGCCACACGTGCACCAATTCGCCTTTTTTCTTACTGAGTCTAAATATTTTATTTCAGCCTTCTTTTGAATTCACACATTCGGTTACATTTTGATTTTCTCTGCGCGTAACTTTAATAGCAACGCAAATTATAATCACAGAAACGTCTGGCCTCTCCTGTTTATATGACAGGCCTCTAATTTCTGTTTTTTAAGAAATGGATGAACCTTTACCTTGTCGCAATGATCGATTTGCTCTGATGTTTCATAATTTTGTAAATATATTAGGTACACTAAATCTTTAAGACAATATGCATTTTGTGACTTAATGTCAAATATGAGATGGCGACATTCTGTTCAAATTTCAAAAGAGGATAATATAAAATTCTTCCCAAATTCCTGATTTAAAATCGTCAAAGGAAACCTCTAAGTGCTTCTGTTCTTGTCTGTTTCGTCTGGCTGTAATCGGCAAGCAGTTTACCTAAATTTGGAAAATCTATAATGCCTCTTCAAATTCATCTGAAATACTCTTACATATTAGTTGAAATTTGTGCGCCAGCTTCCTCTTATATGCCTGCATTATGAAAAGCATTATTATTATTTATTAGACCAGGAACGTTTTATGGCAGATAACAAAAGCCGAACGATTGCTGAAATCAAATGTACACCAGAGTTAACATTCCGTGTAGAGGGGCACCATTTTTCTATTGGTCGATCAATTCCTACGGTTAATTTAAACTCCGCAAGAATTTCATAACATATTTCATCGCAACTCAAGCCCTGCCACAAAGAAATGTGAGAAAGGTTAACATTCAGTACAATCCAAACAAAGAACCTGCTATTTTCACTGTGTAAATCTACATTTCACGGTCTAAAATTCATGCACGTCTGTTTCATTCAGACACCATGAAGAGCTCAAAGTTACTGCCACTCGACTAGTTACCATTACTGTTGACAAAAATCTCGTAAATTGAGCATACGCAGAATAAAGAGCAAGTGTCAAACCCCATCCAAATCACCCTGACGTGTTCAATTCAACTATCTGAATTTGATTACATCATAAAAATTGCCAAAGTGTTGCGCACCTAGAAAAAAATTATTTTTCAAATATGTCCAAAGGGATAAATCAAAGTCAGTATTAACGGAAGGTATAATCCAACGTGTACATTCGATGTGTGCTTAATGAAGATTCATTATTAGAGTCCAGTATTACGCCAAATTCGTTCAGTTTATTTAGGTGAAGAATATGCAACAATTGGATGGGACAATCTTTGCAGTAGTTAAGCTAACTTCATGTAATTTCTTCGACAACGTGACTTCAAAGCTAACTCAATATATTTATTACAAACAAAGAGTCTGTAAAGGGTACCAACACTTTTTTTGTTCTGCCAGTACCCGATACCAGCACCATGGTTGCCGAACGGGTATAAGGTACCAAAACCATAGTTGCCGAGTCGGTGCATAGTAGCAACTAAATTGATTCAAGGTATGCTAAATTTCACAAAAATTTCGAAATAGAAATAATTCTGAACCCCTGTTCCTCCAGCAAATTCATACATGTTTGTTAGCTTAAATCACAATTGTGTACACTATCGAAAGTTAAGAACAGAGATAAAACAGAACAATAAAAACACATAGATAAAGAGTATAACTGAAGTGTTTTCCTGTCGAACTTATATTAGGGAATTTACCAGAATATGGAGTTTGATCTATACTAAAGGCCGAACTCCATTTCGCAAAGAGTATCATCAAATACGAATAGAAAGAGTCAATTTTATAAATGTTGTGTAAGAAGAATAACAACTAAATTCAATTTCTAAATTTAGTTTAAATTTAAGCCATTATCTTTATGTATATTATTCATTACATATAGAAAAAGTTTTCATGTTGAACATCAATTCAAACCTTGCAAATAAAACCCATACAGATTAAAGGCTAATAAGAATTGGATATGATAGGAATTTGCAGATAACAGTAAAGCATATAATAAAGGAAAGATTGCATAATTTTCAATAAAATCGATAAATGTATGCGCTTTTCTGAAGAACAAAATCCAATTGGAACCCGTGGCGCCAGATTTTACGCTTGCGAAAAATACACAAAATAGTTGGAAATAGCAATTTGCCGCCATTAAGGCAAATTATGCTATGGAGCAACATTTTGTTGCGAAAACTGTCGAGAGCCCTTAAAGCCATATTGCAGATAATAAAAATTAAAATGTCATTTAATTCTTTTCGCGAAAATTTCATTTTAGTGCATATACTAAACTTACACAATGCCAAGATTTATAGGTGGATTTATTTTGATGTAAAAAATCGATAACCGGCATTCCTTACGATAAAACGATCGAAGTCATTTGGAATATTTTGATAACATCCAATCTACATTTCCCATTTTCAAAAAGTGAATTTAGCGTTTCTAAATCGTGCATTTCAATATAATCGTGATGTCAAATCCTTAAGTAAATCGATAGCTGACATTTTAATTTGGCATCTTGGAAAATGACAAACTCAGCAGATATTTAAAAAATTCCAGTTGTACATATGCAACAAATATCTTTGACAATTTCATTGTTATTAATAAAGATGAGGAAATTTATCTTATTTTTTATAAGTTGTTTTCATTGAAGAGCACAATCCCTCGGCTTAACACAAAACAGTTAAATAACGCAATGTTATTTAGGAAGATAAATAACTATTTAGAAGAATACTGTTTACAAAAACAGACATACTAAATAGAATATTTATAAAATAAAATTTAATACACAATTTAACTTACAGAAAATCTGATTGAATATATTTAAATTGAAGGAGCCTCTGATGCTTAAATTAATTCTATTTAAAAATGACTGATACAATAGATATATTAATATGCCTCCTCCCATCCATGGATATAATATGTTAATTTGTCTTTAAAACAGAACGCAACATCAAAATAACTAACTGCCGAATTTACGGCGATATCTAAAACCAGACTGACGCTTGGTGGTACAAAAAACCGCATGCTTAATATAAATAAAATGGATGAGCTCCTAGCCACTAACCAGTCATGCAATACAAATACAAATCTGATTAGGACATTATTAAGTTTGGACTAGCTGATTACTAAGAAGGAATCTGTAAAAGCTAGTTTATCTAAGCACTCGTGGAAATTGGGAGACTTCTTTTCAAAATAACCAATAGCAATGTATGTCGAGGTCATACAACAAATAAAATGCATTTTCGTTTTTTTCAAACCAAGAATTAAAATTAAATTACGCATTGCGGAAGCAGAATTTTAAAAATTTCTGTTAACATGGCCAAATTGGTAGAGGAACTTTGCACATGATATTCATAAAATGCGGGCCATTTTGTATGTATGAGACGGCTTGAGTATGCCTCTGCATGTGCATTTCAATTTTTAAATTTCGTTGCTAAATTATTTATGCGTTACATCACAGCAAATACATGTTGCTTATATATATATATATATATATATATATATATATATATATATATATATATAAGTTAAAATTTAATGACTTAATAAACATTTCTTTAAATCAAGTTTGCGAGCTTGAATTAAACAACAATCCCATTTTATTTAACCAGTCGTCAGAAAATATCAAAACTACCGCCAGTCGCACGCACTGACGCGTTTCGACCTTCCATGATCGTCATCAGAGTACGACGGCAAACTGACTAGCAAGGATCAAACCGCATTGAATATATATGGAAATCAAAATTAGATATGCGGCTCTCACCTCTAGCAGTCTCGCATACATTGAACTTGACCGGAAATGTCGGCTGCCTTTTTCTATGCAGTCACGAACATTAACTGTTTGCAGCTTTCGCCACATATACATATATAGGCAATACAATTAAACAATAATTGATTGCGCGGGTGGTGGTAACAATTCTTTAAATCAAGTTTGCGAGCTTGAAGTAAACACCAATCCCATTGTATTTAACCAGTCGTCGGACAACATAGCAAAACTACCGCCAGTCGTACGCACTGACGCGTTTCGACCTTCCAATAATCATCACAAGATAACAATGGCGAACCGACTAGCGCGGATGAAACCGCATTTAATATAGATGGAAATCAAAATTAGACATGCGGCGCTCACCCCAATCCTCGTTGGATACATTGAACTTAACTGGAAATTTCGGCTGCACAATTTCTAAGCTGGCAAACTTGATTTCATAAATTTTTACCACCACCCACGCAGTCAGTTATTGCTTAATTCTTAAACGTATGACGCTATCACCCTAAGCTTAAGTCGTAAAAGATAATATTGTAAAAAATAACGCAATTATAAATAGCATTATATTGAAAAAAGGGGTGCGTCTTCTGAGAATTTTTCAAAATATACTTTACCACTGACAAAAACAAACAGTTATTAATGTTTTTTGAACGACGATATCAATAACTAGTAATTTATCATGATGAACAAGAAATTTGAAGAACGTCGGCGTAAATATTATGGTTTTTAACTTTCAAAAATTAGCAATAAATCCAAAAAATCTTATTATTTAACAGTGAAAGATTTTAACATTGTTTATGTAACATTATATTTTATAATAAATTTTACATAAACTTTTAATTGTTTAATGATTTAGAAAGCCATGTCCTATAATTGGACCTTAGCGCTTGTAAGACTATGTACATTTATCAATTGAAGTAACACATGAAATTCAAGGTAAACCTAAATTTTCTTGCACACAAATCAAAATATTTGAGGCAATTCTTAATTGAATTTTGTTGCGCGATTATTGCTACTTTGGAAGATGGAGAGGAGCCAAGTTTAATAACGTTTGGTTGTTTTTTTATTTCATAAGTAGTAGTAGATTCTAAAAATGACAGTGTTTATCACTAATTTGGCATTCGGATGCATAAATTTGCCATGTCGGTAAATTGAGACCAATTCGGTGAAATGTTAATTTAACATGGTAGATTTGCTGTGTTGTTCGACGATTGTTCAAATGCAATGGGATTGGTATTTACGCCAAGCTCGAAAAGTTGATTTATAGATTTGTTAACACCAGTCGCGTAATCAATGATTGTTTAATTGAGTTAGTTACATATATGGTGAAAACAGAAAAAAGTTTATATTCGTGACTGCATAGAAATTTTGCAGCCGACATTTCCAGTCAAATACAACGTATGCGAAACTACCAGTGGTGAAAGTCGCAAATCTAGTTCTGATTTCCATATACACTTATTTTACTGTGGTTTAATCCTCGCTAGTCCATTTGCCGTCCTACTCTGACGATAATCGTGGAAGGTCGAAACGCGTCAGTACGTGTGACTGACGGTAGTTCTGCTATGCTGTTCGACGAATGATTAAATACAATCGGATTTCCGCTTATTTCAGGCTCGCAAATTTGATTCAAAGAAACGCCAAGAAATGTCATCTAAACTATTATCGATCTTAAAAAATAAATATGGCTTTCGAATGGAGAACACTTGGCGGACTAGAAATTGATTAATTGTGCTGCTGATGATTGGTTATGACTCAAAACGTGAAAGGCTGATGTTAATTTATTATTTGTATAAATTATCTGTGATGGAATAGATCTACTCGAACGTAATATTATCACGCGATTAATTTTAATTAATGTACAGATATTAGTTGACTTGTACGATTTAATCACAAAAATCGTCAATATCAATAGATAAATTTTAAAGGTTCTGACCAGTATGTTAAATTTTTTTTCATTTTTCCATTTGGACAAAATAGAATTGAGCATGAGAGTAAATTGTGGTGAAAAAAACTCTGCAGAAACGAAACACTGATTGTAAACCAGTCGCTAATTAAAATTGTCTGAAGAGTTTGGCAAGATTTCGATGCAATGAAAAAAGAACAAAACTTTATACTACGCAAAAATCATCCCAAATTAGACAAAAATGAAATTAGAAAAAAGCAAAGAGTAATGAATTTTGAAATGTTTAATATTAGAGAAATTGAAAAATGCTCACGGACGTTTTCATTTATTTTTGTTTTTCATATAATAAGCAGAGGTGTTAATATATTCTTAAATTGGAAATAACTTTTCACAGGAATAGCATAGTTCATACAATAATATACAACTAGAAAATCCAAAAATTTTCACAAGGTCACAGGTCCTAAAAACTGCTCTGCGAATATACCGCTAAGCCATAATAATGCAAATCAAATCTGCAAAATTAATTCTAAAACGAATCAAAAATAATATCGTATTTAAACTCATTAATAACAATATAAACAGAAAGGGCTATTAACCGGCTAAAACTATCGTTATTAGTCAGATAAGCATCGCAATGCAGAGTACATTATTGATAAAATTTTATTGTAGGATTACATGATGTTTGAAGATATTATTGCTTAATATGCCAGCGTCGTGTAAGTTGAGAGATTGCTCGTCGCCTCAAAAACGTTATCACAATTTAACTTTCTAAACAGTTTTCTGGCTACCAATGCTGTGTAAATTAAAAATAAGCCATTGCGCAAAGGATAAATGGCTTCTAATAAATAATTATATATATATATATATATATATATATATATATATATATATATATAAACAAATAATTAATTGATCTATATTATTTTAGAATATGCCTTGCAGAATTGGTTTATTTGTTTCAAAAAGAACAAAAGAAGGATAACAGTTTGAGTTTATCTTGGCGGAGTATCATTAACGAATGGTAAATGGTAGACATGTATTATGGTTCGAATAAATTCTACAAATAAAAGAAAAGTACGTTTCCTGTGGTATTTATCCGAGAAATTGTGGATGGCATTTCTCCCCACAAACCAATACAAAATTCTTATTCCATAAATATGAAAAAACAGGACATTTTTATTATATGTCTAGGTTGTATCATATATGTAAATTTATTAAATCAACATAAATAGAATCATAAATATATGACAACATGTGGAAGTTAAAATATCCATTTAAATGTGCGTAATTTCAAAATCAGTATAAATAAATAAATAAATAAATTAGTATATATATATATATATCTATAACAATAGCTAATTATAATTATGCTAAATTTAACGATTATTTATTTATGTGAAAAATCTGAAAATATATGCGAATGAATTAATGTTTTATCAGTTCAGTTATATTTTTTAAATATTATTTTCTGTAAATTTTAATTTATTGCAAAATTTTGAGGTCATCATCTGTGACTAAATTCACTTTAAGAGGCGATAATTTTCTGGATATCAAGACAAATATAAATGTTGATCCTCGTTAGTTGGTTTGCATGGAAGTTTTGCCATTTTTTGTGGCCGAAATACATTTGATTAATATCTGAATTTTGCAAACTGGATTGAAATAAATACTAAACTCTGCTGCGTAATCAAATGTTGCTTGATTGTTCAACTTATGAACGTATCGAAATGCTGCAAAGAGTACCTAACTGTGACTGAGCGTACAGCAAAAATTTCCACGCAAGCGAAATCTAAGTCAAACTGCAAGGGACTAGAGCCAAATATCCAATTTCCCCCACGTCACCTACGTTAACATATTTGATCGTCGCATATCCGTTTACATTTTTTGCTATGGTTATGCTAATGTAAGTGCAATCGCGTTATGTTTGTTAGACTGACTTTAGATAAGAAATGCTGTGTGAGTGTTTAAATCAAACTGGAATAGTTTTTGTCTTTATTTCTCAAACTTGATTTAAACAATTCAATGCCGCGTTTTGCGTACGCGGGTAATAGTCTTACACGGGCAGTTACACAAAGATCCGATTCTTCACACTTTCCGATTTTGTTTTGACTTTGATCGGGTTGAATTCTTCTTTGTTCAACTGGAAATGTGGCTCTATCACATCTTTGTTTACTGGCGACGTTTCCGTGCCTACTTTCCAGCACCATCCTCAGGCAACACAACACAGTACAAACTTCACGATAACAGATTTAAGCAAATGTGGTAACCTCGTTCCAAAACCATTCTATTTATATATAATTGACTCAACACTATTTTTAATCATAGAATTTATCTCAGTAACTAAACTCAATATATAACTATTTATAATTAGCAGACCAATCATTACCTCAAATTCCCGGTATACGTAATCTCATCTCGTATGCAGAATATTTTAGGGGAGAGAGACAGTATCGAACCTTTTGTTATTGCTACTATGTCACGGTAATCAAAATTCAAATGTTATAAAAAAAATGTCATGAGATTAAACATAATGGTTCTGAGAAAGATTTACACTAAAAATTATATTTACCACTAGATTATAAAACGTTTGTAAACGCTTATTTTTGTTTTCTTAAGTCTTATACATTTGCAATAACTGTATCTCACGGCATACGTGGTCTTCTTGACTTACGTAAAAGGTACAAATTGAATTTATTCTATGATGAAGCGGCCAATATTAGTTAAAAAACTGTTTTTATTTTCATTATTTAAATAGATTAATGTAGAAACAAAACCATTGTTCAAAAGTTGTCTTTTTGCGTGGTTCTATTTTAACTCTTCATAGGGAACGCCCGCTGCCAACATGAAACATTAATTATTCATAAAAGAAGCACGCAAACTATTCAGAACAGCTTTTCTATGCAATAAACCTAATGTAAACGCGATTTTGCCGCTTCGCACATATGCTACCCGTGACTTAATCTTGATTATGCAAGCGTTTGTTAGAAATAAGTATTTCTAGTTATCTGCGGGATAATTTTTAAACTTTTAGCTAAAAATATTATAAGGCTTTGTGGTCAGACGAGCTTTGCAGAAAGCCCATTTTTACTTTCATACTGTGTTTTGCGATACCTAGTATGCATTAAATGAATCTAAGATATTTTGTTGACTTACTTGTATTATCATCTTAAGTCATATTATTCAACATTAAGAAACACCTAAAACTAAATCCAATAATATATTCATGTTATATCATGTTTTTATTTAACCTCTTAAAACGCATAATTAGTAAAATGAGATCCTACAAAAAGTTTTAACAGAATACCAGCCAATATTCTATTTCTCCACGATTTTAGTCTCAGTTGAATTTATACAAAATCAATAGTTTTCTAAAACTTACCTCAAAAGAGATTCATTTCTGCCATCTTCGAAGTGTTGATTTTGCAAATTAGAATAATGGACAAGCCGATGCAATCACAGTTTCTACTGTGTTTTTCTAAATTGTTGCGTTCATTTACTTAAATATTAATTTTAGTCAGAACACAAAAGAAACTCGGCTAAAAACGAGTGAAAATTGAAAGTCATTTCAAACTTTATGTCAAGTTAATGACAGTTTTCATTAACAGCAAGCATGCAAAATAATTAAATAGGGGAAATTATAATTGCCAACGTTAACTTCCTTTAAAACGATAGAAGTCATAGATAATACTAAGCATCACCGATTGCTTTTCTCCAATGCATCGTTAAGTTCCAGTATGAAGTAAAAAAAATTCACAAAGTGAGCAAGTATTTTAATCGTTTGATCGCTTCAGCATTCCGATGGAAGTCACTTTACTAAACAAAAAATCGACTCACATTATTCCGCTCGCCAGCACTTTGTGAACGTCTCATTTTCCTTTCTAATATCTTCATTAAGTACCGTATTAAAATAAAACATAAATATTTTAGCTAATGGTACTTCTCATATCCCCTTTATTATATCAGTGGCTGTTATTGGTAAATGTGGTAAAACCCATATAATTCTCGTAAAATCTCTGTGAGTCCGAGTTGATATTGCGCATTGTAGATTTTTCCAACCTTTCTAACTGTATCTTCTCAAAATTATATATTTTCTAATGTTCTCACAAATTTAATTATGCTCTCTCCAAACTATCGCCAGAGGTGTGGTTTCAAGATTAAACCATTTAAGACGTTATAAAATAATTTTGGTAAATCTACCACGTGCGTTTTTAAAATTTACTGTTGAAGGATATTTTTACAGCTAAATTTACTGATGTTTTCACTAATATCGGTTTACCCTCAGAATGATAATTATTTGCAATTTGCCCACACGACTGCTAATACTTCGTGGTAATTCTGTGTTGTCAATGATACATTTTGTAAGAATAAATGACATATTTTCTATTGTTTCTTATAACTCTTGATATAAAAAATTGATATTTAATTTTCAAATCAATTCGAAACATTGTTGATTTACATTACATCGGCCATATTTTTGATCGAAAAGATCTGCAAGATTAGTGAAATACGTTTTCTGAATGAAGCCACCAAAATATGATAAAATATATTTTTGTTGACAAATTTATAATTTTCACACTTTGATACATTACTCATTACCTGTTCATTAGTAATTTATATTTAAATCTATCCCATTTTAATTAAATCACGATTGCAATCATGAGAAAAACGCTGATTAATATTGTGTATAGTCCGTTACACAACTTAGCAAACTGTAGAAGTAATATATATATATATATATATATATATATATATATATATATATATATATATATATATATATATATATATATATATATATATATATATATATATATAGCAAATTTAGTCATAAATTGTACTTGACTTGAAATGTTGGCTGTATAATTACTATACTGTCACAAGCATAAAATTTTTACAGCTATCGCCACGTAATTAAACAATCATTTATTGCGCAGTTGGTAGTAACAATACTTTAAATCAAGTTTGCGAGCTTAAAGTAAACACCAATCACATTGTATTTAACCAGTCGTCGAACAACATAGCATAACTACCGTGCGAACGCGTAATGAGGCTTTGTGACCGTCCATCATCATCATCATCATCAAAAGAGCATTACGTTTAACTTAACGACGTGGATAAAACCGAAATGAATAAGAAAAGTATGGAAAAGCATATACGTGGCACTCACCTCAAACTGGCATTAACAGAATTTACTTGACTGAAACTGACTATTGTACAATGTTAAAATAATCACTAAAAATAACATTTTGTTCCTTTATATATATATATATATATATATATGTTAGACAATTGAACAATCCTTGATTGTACGGTAATCGATGACGTTGAAATGTTGAAACACGTCAGTACTGTCCTCGACGATAATTTTGCTATTTCCCGCGACAAGTTGTTTTAAATTAGATTGGTGTTTATCTTATGATCACAAACTTGATTTAAATTTGATTATCACCACCTGTACTATCAAGTATTGTTTAATTGTCCACGGTGGCAAGATGTTCCGAAATATTATTTTATCAAATCTATCTCAGGAGACGAGTTACGAATAGGCAAGCTCACAAAACTCATTATTATACTTATATTATAAACTTTTCCATTTCCATTATTAATTACAATTTAAATCCGAATTTAAATTTACCTTCGAATGCTGTTCCAATGTATGTTCGCCTTTTCAAATAATATTAACTTCACCTATCAATTTATCACGTAACTAATTTTATAAAAAATTAAATAAGTCTACATAACTGTTACTATATGCATTATAATAGTCGAATATAGAAGATATTTTTATTATTAAAAATAACGTAACTGAACTACTATTGTATTCAAATTTTACCTTAGTGTCTTTGGTTTCCTTATCAGGCTCGTTCAGTCCATTTTCAAAAAATAACCGCAATGCACCTTACCAAGATCAAAGGAAACTAACATTTTCGATACATTTCTCCCATTAATTGCCATGGAAACGCCTCAGAACCCATTTCTTATTTCCATTACACTAATTTGAATTACGAAATAAATAGTGTTATAAAGCATAAAATTATTATAAAGTAGGTGTGTGCAACACAGTGAAAATTCCATTTTCCCTTCCCGGAATTCAACTTTCATTAAAAAACAACAAACACAGGAAGTGACTGATGGAAATGTTGAGGCACACACAAAACACCCACACACACACACACACACACACACACCATTAATTCACCTTTTTCTACAAAACCTATTTGCTCATGTAGCTAGCGGTTATGTACGTTGCGAATTTTAGCTTCCACTGCGCGTAACTCGTTTTTGTTATTTTCCTTGGAAGACACTTTAGATTCTACCTGACTTGTGGATTTATTTTTATAAACATGTTGCGCTACCGCGGAAACGTTCTACACTTCGAAAACGAGATTTCCTATAAAATGTAATTAAATTTGCTTACTTAAGAATATGTCGTTCTAGTCAGCACTGCACATTGAACAGCTACGGCATTTGTATATAGGAAACCAATGTTGGAGTGCTAGATTTCAGGTCGTTATATTTTTAAATTTATGTTTAGCACGCATTTTGTTGTATAAAAAAGCTTCAACTATGCAGTAGGTACCCGAGCAATCATTGCTTGTTTAATTATTTTAGTATATATTTCCGACCGCACGTTCGCTTTCAAAGGTCCACGAACATATTTAGCCTCATGATTGGTTTCGGCTTTTATCCATTTCACCGTAGTTCTTACTACATTTTTGCTTAAACCCCGGCTGGGTAGCTCATTGGTTAGAATCACGTACTCCAAAGAAGACGTAGCCAGGTTTCAGTCCCGTGTGCGGCAAATTCTGAAAGGAACTTAGAGTTCCTAATAAGAACTGACAAGGTCTACTGGCTAAATTGCCTTTTCCACATTGTCCAATGATTAGCTTGTATTGAAATATATATGTATATAATAGATCAGATGTTTATACCAGGATGACAACCTTGCCTAAAGGTAATTTTTATCAATGGCCCCACAAAAACTGTTCATATAATAATATTAATGTTGATTTCAATTTAATTTTCCCATATATCATGGTGTCTGTACTATGTAGACAGATTTGGCATTATTAGTAGGAAATTTAAGTTTAAATGGATGCCGCATAGGCTACAGCTAAAGAAAAGACTAACCAAAAATCCATTATTTAGTATACAACTGAAAATTGTGCGTAGTGTGCGGCAGGGTGGCCTATTAGGTATAAATACAAACTCCGAAGAAGACGTACTCAGTTTCATGCATTGTCGGGACTTAAAGAGCTCTCAGTAAGTACAAAAAAGATCCTGTAGCTGAATTTCCTTTTTTACACTGTCCAACTCTTAGCTTATACTGACATGTATATATGAATATATAATGGGTTTGGTGTTTAAATCGCGATCGAAACTTTGTTTTAATTAATTGTCATCACTGTCCGCACTGCCAATGATATAGCCATTTGATAATAAAATCGCTTTTTTACCGCTGTTCTCTGACATTTAAATTCTACAGAATGGTATTCTGCAACGGTTTTTCGTACATCACATAGTTTGACATTCAAACACGCATTTATTGCGCAGGTGGTGGTTACAATTAGTTAAATTGTTTTCTAGCTTGAGGTTAACACCAAACCCATTTTGTTTAACCAATCAACGAACAACACAGCAAAATTACCATCGGTCATACGCTCTGATGCTTTTCCAATTTCCACGATCATCATCAGAGTACGACGGCAAACTACCTAGCTGGTATTAAACCTCTGTTGTTCGATGACTGGTTGAATACAATTTGTATTAACATGAAGCTCGCAAACTTGATTCCGATAAAAATTTGACATTTGTTTGATAGAAAATTATGCCTATTTTGCCCACAGGTTTTGTTCGGTTTTTCCTATAATGTCTTCATTTGTCGTTCTTGGATAAATTAATGCTCAAGTATAATTATTATTTACTATTGGGTAGATATTGGTTTGATTTATGCGTTTTCGAAATACAAAATTGTCATTTGCTAATCATTTATCGGAACCTTTTTACGTTTGTTATTTCTTTTAAAGCGCGAAATAAATCTGAACCAGATTTGAATTTATGACGAATTTTCAATAGTAAAATTTCAAACAGTAAGGCTTTTTGTTTTAAGATCAAATAAGGTCACAATTAATTTTAAATTATTTTCCTTCCGCCAGATGTTTTTTTTGCTAAAATCCAGTGTATAATGCGTCTATTTGTTGTAGGTCATATATTTGACTAACCTTTATAAAAACTGAGTTTCTTTTCTAAAAGTATTATTGACTCACTTTTGAAGTTATGTTATGATAAGTGAGCTCTTAATTAACATTGGAATTTCAATATTTTTCTCTCGAAGCTTCAATAGTTTTCTTTGCATTCTTGTCACTTATTGTTTTATAATAAAATTATAAAACAAGAAATACAGACCTTCATTATACGCGGATTTTATTTTGATGCTAGTTTAAATTGTAACTCTATGGGTAATCGTCGTTTAACGATAGTAACTGCCTCCAACGTCCCAATCTATATTGAAATTCATTTTTTTGTAATTGTTGCACAAATTCACCATGAAATACTAATTTTTAAATCAAATTAGAAACTCGTTGATATGTCATAGCTATAATATTCGTGCAGTATCCCTACACAGCACCCTTAAATGCAAAATATTACATATATATTTTATGTTCTATAAAGTTTAATCGGCAATTGACGTTGACTTGGAAAAAAACTTAAATATTAGGAGTAGATAGATTGAACTTTCGCACAATATGAGAGCTCGTATTTTTATTAGGAATATAAGAAATAGCTAAAGTTGGCTGTTATAAAATTTTTTCTAATTTTCTAAAAATCTGTTCAGATATTTATGGTTTAAGCAATGTTTAAAACGCATGTATTGGGAAAATTATAAAAGAACTACTGAGTATATTTAAAAGTCTCTTAAATTAAAATGAAATGTTCTTTAAAGTTTTAAATGTTGACGAAAACTTGCCATCAGATAGTTTTTTAAATATGAAGTTATTTCACTTAATTATGTATTTAAAAAAAAACTGCTCTAGAAGTCATAACTAACACTGCTAATAGGCAATCACAATAATTCCTTAGAAGTTAAACAGGAACTGCGGAACTTTTATTGAACAAAGATCATGTAAGATAGCACAGGCTGTGATAAAAATTCTATATAAACCAAGTTTTCGAACGTGGTATAAGAACCAGGCCCATTGGTTGAATTCATTTGTATGTATCAACCAAGAATCGTTTAATTTAAATAGTCTATTAATTCAGTATAGTGTTTTCATCCATATTCGGAACTCTTCACTTGATTCCGAGAATTTGCCGTGGACAAGGTACGAACCTGGGCACGTCTGCTATGGAATCTGTTGCTCTAATCACTGAGCCACACTGCAGCACACTACGCACAATTTTAACTTATATACTAACAAATGTTTTTGGTTAGCCCTTTCTTTGGTTTGAACGGTAACTCGTGCGCTAATAACAATGATATTTAAATGGCATTTATGATCTTGATATGTAAACCAGTCTTATTATGTACATATATTTGTAGGTATATTCTAAGCAATTTATGCTGTAGAATAGTCAATACTTCTAGTAGACAGGGTTTTCTCATATTACCTGCAGACAAAGCTAAAACCTAAGCGCGTATGGCTCAGAATATGTTGCTCTAACTACTCAGAAACCTGCCGCACACTACACATACTTGTTAGCTATTTGCTAACTAATGTATTTTGTTAGACTTTCGAATATGCGGTGCGTATTTAGCAAATCCACAGATCTTAAATTTCAAATAAAATCCATCAAAACGCAATTACAGTACTGACCACTCTCCAGATTGGAATGTTCAAAATAATTGAAATTTTCTATAATTATATATTGGTTGTGCGGGCGGCAATAACATTTATATTTTAATCAAGAACCAGTCTCATTATATTAATAAACTTGGTTGTTTTTTTAATGTATAAAAACCAATTTATCCAGTAGACCGATTGCGAATTTATTGGAAAATTATCATAATTGTAATCTTGATTTAAATCGACTTGATTTTAAGGGTGTTAGTTGAAACTTCAGTTTCAAGGATACGTAATATATAGGCGCCACATAAATTATAACATAACAGAGAATAATGAAATATTATATCGCTAAAAAGTGTGTGCCGCGTGCATTAGGATTGCATTTTAATAAAAAATTGTGTTTATATTATGATCTCATACTGGATTTAAATATGAAATACATGCATTGTCTGTCTGTATGAATATCTGCTGCAAATAAAGGCTTAAAGCAATTCATGAAACTAAACACAAATCAAAAGGTATATTGCTGAGTTAGAGTTATTACACCTCTTATATTAAATTTGAATTTCTTCTTTCAAGTTTGGTTCTAAACAGACAATGTTAAATCCTAAATATCCGAAAAGAAAGCGACAAACTTATTACTAAATCTTTTAAAATTTATAAACATTTGTCTAATTTACAGCAATTTATTATACATACGAAGCGAAAATAAGTGAAATAAAATAAATTAATTTATAGTAAAACGTTATAAAAATTGTCGAACAGGGAATATCGAAACTAATAATTTTACACAAAAAGCATTTCATAAAATATTTTCATATACCACATATTTTTTAAATAGTAAAGAAATACAAAATAGTTTAAATTGGACAATTATTATTTTATTTCAACTTCGACCTAATTACTGGCATAATATCATCATTATGCAACATTAGAATTAAAAATATAAGACATTGACTTGAAATCATTAGTGAAACACACTTCGGAATTAAATGAAATATTGGCGCATGTATTTATTTGTTTAGACACCGAAGTAGTTACATATTATAATGTAATAATTACAGAAAAAAAATTTCTGTGAGAGGCACATTCTCTTCAAATTCTCTTCATTTGACGTTCTTCAATTCCTAAATTCATTTTAGATATAACGTGTTAAATTTTAGGCGAACACACATGTTCGTTAAAAACTGGTTTTTATTTTATCATTATATACAAATTGAATAAGATGCATCTTTTCATTTAGCTAATTATAATTGAGCTCATTTTTAGAAAATTCGAATGCGACCTCTAAATCTGTTGTTCGCGTTGGTACTTTTAATGCTTTTATTCACAAGGAGAATAACAAAAACACAGAAAACATATTTCTCTTATATCGTTTATCTCACATTATTTTATTTAAAAAGAAATCATTTTATTCACGCGTACCAGTATGGTCTTGTCTTAAATGAAAAGGATTTTGCGAAACAAGATTAGTCGAAATTAACTGATCTGCGTTTTGACTAACGCAGTTGTTCTTTTTACGGCAGTTTTATTTATTTTAAAAAGAGATTTCGCCTGCTTTTATTGGAAGCTTTCTTCAGTTTGTCCATCCTTACAAGTTTTACCAAACCTTTGCTTCGTTAGTTTGCTCTTTTAAAATTCGTGAGGATGGACCAAATGAAGGCTGCCGCTAAAGGCAGCCGAAATATTTTATAAAAACAGATAACTACAGGAAAAAGAACAACTACGTTAATCAAAAGTCAAATTACGAAATGGTCTTGTCTTGGTAGCTTATAAGTGTGTGTGCGTGTAGTTAAAAATAGACCTGTGGAATTTACCAGATGCCTGCGTTAATATACACGAGAAAAAATACATTTAAAAAATACATATACATTAATTCATTCTTTTTGAGTGGTTTTAATGAATATCAGTAGTTGTAAGCCAGATGTAAATATCATTTAAATCATGGCAGTTCTATTAAAGATCTCCAATTAATGTCTATCGTAAAGAATTTTTTAAATGATACACAGTGCTGAATTTGTAACGTAGGAGCGTGGGTATGAATGGAGCAGAAAAATTACATTGGAAAATATATGACTTATTTTAAAATAAGGACGCCGAAATGTTTAACAGAAATCAGGTTAATAGGTAACGAGGTATCATCACAACATTGGAAAAGATGAGTACAATAGATTCAATAATATTAAATCAAATAAGTCTAAAAATGTACGATAATGATTATTTGCAAATTAAGGGAAATATAATGCAAAATAATACCATTTAAATCATGAAAAGGCGATAAATACTATAGTGTAAAATACAATGTAAAACTAGTGTTCCTATCAAGCAATATTATTTGGTGTATTATAAACAGACATATATATATATATATATATATATATATATATATATATATATATATATATATGTTGGAATATTGTAATTGATTAACAATATATCATTATTATTCATTTGCATCAAATTTGTAATAAAACATGATTGTATTCCATCTGCTATCATGTTGGCACCAGATTAAAGTTATTTGGGAATTAAGTCAATTGTAACCTAGCACAAAAGCGAATTTAAAAAAAACTGAAAATGATATAATAGGATCTATGTAATAATTCCTTAATTCACGAGGATCCGTTGTATAAAAAGATTATTTTTTATTGAAAAAATTTCTACCTCAAACTATTTTTTGAGAATAAATTATTGTTTACTATTTTAAAATTGTTTTTTGTATTTGCTATTTCTTATGTTATGTGAAACTAAAATTCAGGTAAATTTAAAATGACAATAGAATTTGGCGTTGCTATTGGTTCAACCACTAAAAATATTATTGGTTCCCTAAAATATCTGTTTTATTATGAACAAATAACAGTTTACCTGATACTTTACTTTACAAATTAAAGTAACATCAAAAATTGAACGTGCCTTAAACTAGAATGTGGTTAATATTCACAAAATACATTTTTTCCGGAACTTGATTTAAGACGCTCATATTCCGCCGTTATGTTTATTGTGCACAAATATAAAATGCAACGGAATATTATTTTTCATGCTCAAACATAAAAATTAGAATGTACTTTAATATTCAATATGTTTGAGGTGGTCCCAGCATAAGACTTATATTTGTTCGATTGTTTCTCTTGTAGGCCGGTAAGGCTACAAATTTACTTTTAATGAAGCACTTTGTCTTATGCATTTTTATGTATTTTTAATGTTGGTACAAATGGTCTAGCGTAAGATATGACAAATTAAATAAATTTAAATACCATATTTGCAAACCAATTGATTATTATGCAAACAATTAAATTATTATTTCCAATTATTAAAAAATATGCATAAATATTATGTAAAATTTCAATATAAATTTCTTGAAATTCCTTATTTTATAAGCGATAATTCGATTTTTATGTCATGAATACCTAAGATGACTTATACTTGAAAAACAATTTGAATAGGTTTTTAAATTGTTTTATAGCCATTTTCAAATTAAAACATTTACGTCTTTCGTGTTGGATATCAAAAACTTTGTAGTAGGAGGTTTAAAATTATCAAAAATATTTTCAACAGTTTGTATGTTATTTTTTTAAATTAATGACAATTTTCGATTCAAAATTGTACCAAAATAGCATATTACATAAAGTTCATATGCATACTAACATTAAAAATTAACATTTAAATCAAAACTTTGTTTCCACTAGAGATATTTATAATAAATAAATTTAATCATTGTAGGTTGATAATGATACTTTTTCTATTAAACTCTTGCGTGATGGATTCTAATTCTAGACAAATATTACATTGGCATCTGTTTACTGAACTTTTTAGAAAGACATATTGGTATTATTTAACTAAAGGTTGCAAGCTTGATATAAAAACCAATCCCATTTTATATCAATTTTTGAATTTAATCTAGGCATTGTTTAATGTAAAATACACACAGTAGACTGGTTTCCTTCCTTCTGGGAATTCAAAAAAAATACTTGATAAGACATAATGTGGAGATCGGGATACTCGACAAAATGCAATTGCTATATTATACAATGCTTTGATCTAAACGATATATACATTCTGTAATTAGAGTTTATATCAAACTCGCTATCTTAATTTAAATAATTCCATTCACCGCTCGCACAATCAATGATCGTCAAGTTGCATAAAACTTTTTTTCAATACCACATCAGTGTGTAGAATATGCGCTGTTCGTAGAAATGTTTAGCTGGAAATTTAGGTTTCAATATTTGCCACACCTGAAGGTAAAAATAATCAAAAATATGTTCTAACGTTGCTGAATATGCCATGTTGAGTGACCAAGGTAACGCAGAGGAAATATTGACAGATTCCGTAAAATGTCCCAGTTTGGTGAAATACCTTTTCTAGGTTCTACTATTCTTAGTTATAAATGATAGGTATATTTATAAAGGAAGTGGATTTCATATCAAATACACGAACATTCATAAACCCTTGCATACAGTTATTGTTTCAATGTACAAAACAAGGCATTATCAATCTATCTGTAATTGATAAAATTTGATTAAAGTGAGAAAAAATCATATAAGACGCTGTTAAATTTCATTTTAATAAAATGCGCCAAAATTTTACAAATTATAACATCCTAAATTTAGTCCTCTTTCATTTATGCCACGACTGTTGTAACATAGCATATTGTACATACCTAAATAAAATAATCCAAAACATATATGTGAAAATTATTTTGAAATAATGTATTGCCGAAAAATAAATGACTACCAAACGCAATATTATTAGACACAATCTGATATAACAAAATATAATATAATACAACATTATAATATATGATATAAAACAGCATAATATAATACAATATAATATGTTATATAATATTGTATAATCTAGTATAATGTAATACAATATAATTAATACAATATCATCTAATATAATAGAAAATAATATAATATAATATAATATAATATAATATAATATAATATAATATAATATAATATAATATAATATAATATAATATAATATAATATAATATAATATAATATAATATAATATAATATAATATAATATAATATAATATAATATAATATAATATAATATAATATAATATAATATAATATAATATAATATAATATAATATATAATATAATATAATATAATATAATATAATATAATATAATATAATATAATATAATATAATATAATATAATATAATATAATATAATATAATATAATATAATATAATATAATATAATATAATATAATATAATATAATATAATATAATATAATATAATATAATATAATATAATATAATATAATATAATATAATATAATATAATATAATATAATATAATATATATATTATAATATAATATAATATAATATAATATATAATATAATATAATATAATATAATATAATGCAATATATAATATAAAGATCCTGTTATATTCCAAATTGTTTTATGTGTTATTGATATTTTTCTTTTCATTGAATGTTTTGCCAAAATCTGATTTATCGTATTTTTGGGTTTTACATAATTTCTGTTCTCATTTTAGTTTATTTTTAAGCATTATCACTAATTTTTTTATAATCATTGCAAAAAATTGTTTATTTAATATACTTGTTAATCCTCAGTCAGCATTAATCCAAATGCTTATCGGAATTTTCGCTAAAAGTAGTTGAATATTCAAGCATTTTGCTTCGATTTAAGAACATCAAGAGCACTTGTGTTCAAACCGTAACAAATAGCGTGAGGAATATTCATTGTTGCGTAGAAACTTATATATCCTTAATCATCTTGGCGTATTCTTACACAAAACTAATTTATACAATATGCTTCATTGAATTTGCGCTATGCAAGTTCAAAAATTATAGTGTTGTATTACTTTACTAACTATTATTCTATTATTAATAAAAATATATTAAAATAATTCGTACATATATGGTGATAAATGACTCAGTGCAATGCATTATTCTAAATTTATACAGTTTTACAAAAGTAATGTTGTGCTGCCCTAACAACCGAAAGTATGCCAAATTATGTCTAATCAAAATCGATTAATAGTTCAGGATTTTGTTTTACATTGCATGAAATTGGCAAACATTTGGAACTTACTCACTTTGCACAAATAGCCTGTTAGTAGCATCATAGTTAAATAAACTGCTTCTAAGATCTATTCTAAAACCGCATACCAGTGTTCATGTTTTTACCAGTTTATGCTTGGTTGGTATTGTGTGGAAATTTTATAGATAAATTTAAACAAAAATTAAATTTATCATAAAGCCGTTGCCATTCTATTTGTGTAGAAAAAACTGCGCCTGGAGAAAATATTAGCTTCGTATGGTAGCAAAATGGTTTACGAATGCCAGCTTAGGCTTAAGGTCTAATCTCGAGTAGACATGGATGTCGAGCTTACTGCCGTCTCATCAGTAGGAGCCGGTTTTACACCCTACAGCTACAACATATTTTGTCAAATGTTTATTGTAGCAGTAATGGAGTTAACATCATATAAAGTATTGGGCAATGTGATGTCAAAGCCAGCAAGCTACATATATGATATGAGGTGTCTATATAGGATTAAACACAATGATTTTGAGAAACGATATACTTCACGGCAATTATGTAATACAAAATGTTTCCAAAACTCTATGTCCACATTAACCGTAAACACTGGTCTCGTTCGACATAAGTTAACATGTATCGTTGTGTCACGATATGGTTCAATTTAGTGTGTGATCATAACATATTTTTGTTATAGTGATCTAATGCATATGCAATATTATTGCGTATCTATTAACATTTATTTAAATCAAGGTTGCGAGCTTGAAGTAAACACTAACCCCATTGTACTTAACCAGTTGTCAAGCAACATAACAAAACTACCGCCAGTCGCAGTTTTTTTTATGTTGTTCGAGGACTGGTTGAATACAATGGGATTTGTGTTTACTTCAAGCTCGCATACTTGGTACCTTGTACCTAATCAGCAACTTAAATGTTGGTTGGTGACACAACAACCATGGCATTGGTAACCATCAGAAGGTCGGTATAGCTATTATATGTAGTAAGTTGGCTTTGAAGTTGCATTGTCGAAGACTTTATATAAAGTTAGCTGGTCTACTACAGGTTTTCACATTCGTATTGGAGATAGAATCGTCCAATAGTCCAACACATTCTCCCAAATATAAGATAGTTATAGGGCATAATACCGGCTCCTATTGATTACTCACCAGTAAGCACGAAACATCCATGTTCATTAGATTAATCATGCTATTCACAATGACTTAAGTATGTATTTTTGTTCCTTTTGAAAGTAATTAGTTATTTGGTTTGGAGTACATGATACACAATATATATATATATATATATATATATATATATTAGCTCAACGAAATAATTTTTCAAAACTATTGCTATACAAATTTGTATGTTACGACAGGGCCTAACATAGATTTTTAGATGAAACATTGAGCGCAAAATATGTTTAAATACCAAACAAATAAGTATAAACAAGACAGTGTTCAAATAAAATGTTTCAGAAGAACAAAATGCATTAAAACTATCATTTTCGGGTTTAGGCAGGCGTATTCATATGCCCACTTGTGGTCAGATGGACTGGAATGCAGTTTTCTCCCGTTAGTATAAATGAAATAAAGTTGCACAAACATACTAAACATAATTAATGACTGAAGTAAATTTATAGATTACAATGAATAAGTTATCGACTTTAATCTGCGATCTAAAAACCTATTAATCTGCAGACTAATGCGAAAAGCCTTTGCTAGATTCTGTGTTCTTACAATGAGTAAATGTAATTTCGTTTCTAAATAATTTTTACATAACTTATTTATGTACAAGGCAACTAGAGAAATATCAAATAAGGAAGCAAAAATAATATTTATTATTTTTTTATATTTCATCAACAGAAATACTAATTATTGATAAAACCATAAAATGACATTGTTCCTTGCGCAGTGATGTCATATTTCATGTTGTTTCCTCAGTAGTATATTGCAGGAAAACTAATAGAACTAATAGGTTGTTAAAATCTTTTTCTGATACATTGCTAGGTTCACAGCTTACCTTTCATACTGATTTGTGTCCACGTTTATAATTTCCTAAAATGTTTCCGATTTATTTTCAAATTTTCTGGAATTCATTTTTAGATCCATTGTCAGGATTGACATCATACTCACATTTAAAACAAGTTGATTTTTCGTCTGTGAGAATAGTGTCAAAGCTGACGGTGGGTCTAGAAATGAAGTCCCAAAAATTTGTAAAAATATCGGAAAAACTTTGTCTAGCAGCATTTTTAGAAAGTATATTTTTAGACGGCTTTAGAATGTCAGGATCTGTGAGAACACATCAAAAGACAAGCTGTGTACCCGGAAATTTAAAAGAAAGAAGATTTTACTAACCTATGAATGCTCTTAATTTTCACGCAATAGACTACTGGGGAAACAATAGGGTAGAAGTCATCAGTATTGTTTAAAGATTAATTAGACTGACTGAGAGGCAGCTTCAAAATTTCCCACCTATGATCCTCTCTAATCTCAAATCAAAAATGAGCGTAAAGATCGCGCCAATGGATCTTCGCAGAATAAATGCATATACATGCTAGTGAAATATTCAAGATTTATTCAAACCTTTGGCAATAAAACCAAATAATTCTTTACTTCGGTGATATATTGCGAAAATGGATACATCATTACGCATTCAAAAAAATAATTTATGTAAAAGTTACGTGGCATCAAAACCAAAAATTTGCCAATATGTGGAATTCTAACACAAATATCATGAGTGGCATTTATTTATCCCATTATTTTATAATGAGCTTCTAAAAATGTAGGGCTTCTGAAGAAGAATAAAAGGCAGATAATAAAAAAAATTAAATGAAGTCAGAAAATAATCATAATTCTTTAAACATAAAATTTAATAATTTATATTTTAAGACAATCACTAGGCGTTTGCGCTTGTCAGGTATTACTAATAAAATCAATACGTAAATTGAATTAAATGAGATTAAACAAATTTTATTTAATTAACTTAAATTTATTCTCACTTCTTAATCTAGTATTATATTGAGTTGAATAGTGAATTTATGCAATTTTTGTATATAGCCGACATATTCAGGAAATAATATTTTTAAATTTTTAAAGTATTATATATTGTCTCAACGATGGACTCGTGAAATATTACCGGAAATATATAAATTTTGATGTATACAAATACATATACATTTTTTATGTATAAAATACCATTTTCAGTTTATTTATTCTTGTAATTTAACATTATGAATACTGCTCATTTTCGTACATTAGTACGTTTTTCTAGAACAGTCGTTTTCTTTTGTTTAAATTAACATTAACTTCATTAAAATATAATAAAATTTTGTCAAAACTTAAAATGCTAAGAGATTATAGAAGGACTATATTTTTAATAAATGATGGATTGTGTTTTAAAGTTAATTGGCGTTCTTACGGTGTTCATCGTGGAGAAAAACGTACTGACTCAGTTGGCGCCGACACAAATTGGACCCTATTAGGGACTCGAAGCTCTGACATTCAGGGTTCTATATATATATATATATATATATATATATATATATTCCATTATTTTGTAAAAACAATCAACATAAAAAATAAATTGTTATTTAACTGCTTGGAAGTGTTCATTATAAGGCTGGATTGCCACTGCCGGGATTCCAACGCGGAGGCCTTTCTCAAAACTTATGCTACCGTACCAGTGTCATGTATAAAATGTACCGTTTTATAACAGAATAATTACTTTTCGATATATTTGAAGGTATTTACAATATACAGGTCGATCTAATAGAAAAATGACGCTTCATTTTCTTTCTCCTTATATTTTTAATGAACAAATATTTAATATATAAAAATTGTATATATTTTAAACCTTGAATTTAGCATCTTTATTCATGAAGTTATTTTATTGTCGAAGATTTTTGAGATTTTGACATTGTGCAGACAAAATTTCCAGGCAAGAATTAAGAAAGAAATTCCTTCAAATTACAAATATTTTTCTTAACAGTATTATGATGCTAGGTTATAGACAATTTGGTTTCTTGCTGATGTTCCTCATTATGAATTCATTTTTTGTGAGGAAATTCACGCAATTTTACTGATTGTACGGCAATAACACTTCTGTTCTGCGCAATATTTTGACTATGTCATGTTAACCCTTTCTCTTTTGTTTATTAAAATGATTTGATTGTCGTTCAAACAATTTATCATTGAATTGGTGGTGAGCTAATAATTGGCTTATCGTCGGAAAGCTGGTAGGACAGACAATAGCGTTAATAAGAGATTTCATATGTCTAAAATTATATGATTCATATCCCCAGCTAGTTTATGACAATGCTTAGAGGAATTGTATAATTAACTTTATAAAAAGTCGCGGATATTAAAGCAATGTGTAAAATAATTTTCAATCACTTAGTTTATTAAACCCTCACTGGTTGCGTGGGAGATTAAAAACATAATTTATATCGGTCTTTCGATCTTGATATAAGCACCTGTCAAGATGACATCGTTCATTGCTTTGATTTTCATTATTGCTCTCGCAACAAATGATGGATTTATAATATATTTGTTAAATTCAATAGTATTTTCCCAGGTTGCGTATCGTGTGTTTTATATATTTCTCTAATCCGTGGGATATATTTTAATGAAGTGAATAAAAATCAATCCAACCGAACAATTCACAAAACAGGTTGATATAAGTAGAGCATCCATATTATGCAATGCGACTACAATATACATCAGAAGAAAAATAATAATATTTAGATTGCAGAACTGAAACTTGATATATTCTTAGGGTGGTAACAGCCAGTAAGCGCATGCTAGCGAATAGTACAGAGCACAATTCTAGCAATTATCTTTGCTACTTGTGAACACCTTTAGTATTTAAAGTTGAACATTGGACTGATTAGCATTAATTTGCACAATGCTTTTACATTAACTTATTTCTAGTTTTTGAACCTTCATTATTGATGAATCTTCAGCATGAGATGTTGTCTATTCCAATGATTAATTGAACGTAACGTTTTATGAACAATGATGATTGCTATCAAATTAGTCACAAAATGAGTAAATTAACCTATGGTGTAATTGATTTATGGTATATATATAAAACATGCTTTATATATATGTATATATATATTCGCTCTTTGTTAAGTTGTGATTAATTGCGCGTGTATTTATCTGCGATACTTACATTTAGATAGTTGTCATCTGTATTTAATGACAGCGCATTCCATGGACACATACAAGTTGCTAGTCACAGTTTCTTACCGCCTTTTTTGCAGGCCATTTCCATTTTTGACTATGCGTTTCCGTTTCAGTCGTTGAAAAATAGCAGTCAATCTACGTATTCTGTACTTCTCATTTCTAGGCGTCTGGTTTCCGGCAGACGTGCAAATAAAACTGTAGGAGAAAATAATACGCCGCTTCTGCCATTCATTTACTATGAAGATTTGAGTACCTTTACATGAGTTGACGACTAGTAAAAGTGGTGCTACAGTACATGATTTTAAAATTCGGCAGCTAGTATTTTAGTTTTAAAATGCAGTTCAACGCGCCTTCCGCAATTTTATTGACATGATTGCTATTCGTCTGGCTTATGTGAAAAATGTCTTCATGTAGACGATTGTTTATTATTTAATTGCTGTGATATTTTAGATACTCGAATCAAAGATTTGCAAAAAATGTCGAATATTCTTAAATCAATTGAAATTTTTCAGCCTAAAATTCGTTCAAAATCAAATATTCTGTAGTAGGGAACAAAAATTAGAGCGATAATTTCACAAGGAAACTTAAATTATTGAAATATATCCATTGTATACCGGCACTTCTACAGCAGACCTTAAGTAGATTCTGGAGAATGTGCAAAGACTAAATTTGCCAATTATTAAATTATCTTAATCGTTATCAATGGAATTAATATGTTCTACTTTTTTATGGCAAAAAAATAATCACATTCTATTGTTCGTATAACGCGTTTATAGTTCTGCTTACTAATTGTCTAACGAGAAACCTATTGCCACCTGGCTTGAGTATGTCTGAGTGTGGCAAGACGCTTTTGGCCTTTTCACCAATGTCTAATAGGCTAAGCCCTATAAGCACTCAAGTCAGACTTTTGAATTTGTAACAATAATATTTGACACTTTGATATGTACGCTTCAGTCAACACAGCACTAGAGAAGAAGATCTTAACGCGGAAATATAAAACATAAATTACCTTCTGCAGACCTTTCTAATATGTTTAAATAATGAAGTAAACTAGTTGTAAATATAGAATTGTCTACATTTATATAAAAGTGTGAAGGCCAAGTTCTATAGAAAATGTTAGATGGCAGTCAAACACAACTAGCTAGGTTGTTTGGTTGGTTAAAGAAAATATGATTGATGTTTATATCTGGCTCGCAAACTTCATTTGAATAATTTGAACAAAATATTCAATTTTAAATGCATTAGTGCTTTTGTTTCCGCATATACAAAATAATTTATATTATTATGTGCATAGGTGATCAATAATTAACAAATACTAAAATAAAATTATTTAATAAAACTTGTAAGTAACATTTTATTTAATGAAACACAGATGGTTGTTAAACGCATGCTTTTTAAAAAAAAACTTTAAACTTTATCTTGTTTAACTCAATTTAAGACTTTATCCCAATGACAATAAACATATATTTAACAGCAAAATTGCTTACGTGTAGGTAAAAAAAAATAATAACAATCTGAATATTGCCCATCTTCTGTATATAAAATTGGAAATGTAACTTATAATAAACTGTGACTAATTGAGATAACGTAAACACTGCGTCTTATTATTTTTTACTTATAGCATAGTATGATACGATAAAAATAAATTGTTACTAAAAAGTGAAGGTGTGTTTCGATATTGATATTTACGTCACTATTCAATAAATTAATCGTTTTTACTGCTCAATTTGAGAACTAATGTTTGGATATTGTCTTAACTCTTACAATTTTTTAATATTATGGAGCTGAATGATAAACATTTAATACACAAGATTGACAGCCTAGTTATAAATAAAAATAAGTTATAGGTCTTACATGCTTTATGAAGAAACAGGCAATCCTATACAAATAATTTGCTGTCCTATCAGAAAATTCATTTTCAGTTACAATAAACTTCATATAAAAACTATTTAATTAAAAAATTATGGAAGTAGGTGATAAAATATAAAATTTGTTTAAACTGCGCTTAAAAAGAAGTTTGTTATAACTAGCTTCAAGACAAAGAACGTTCCTAATATTCTGTAAAAAGAACTTTTGATTATGATCGCGCAGGCAATCATTTATCAAATGGCACAATTAAAGAAATTAATTTTTAAAAGCTTCATGACATAATGATTTAGCATTGTTTTCAAAATAAAGTTTGTCGATTTGAATGATTTTATTTTTTATCTTCAATTGTAGAAAACAAATTAATTTCAAATAATGGCAATAAATGTGCATTTCGTCATCATAGACACAAAGAGAAATGAACAGAATTGAAATAATATTTGCTAGGCAAAATGGAAAATGAATCAATCAAACGGAATTCGTCTGCGGATTACTCAAGTAGAGTGCCAAACGCACACCGGAAAATACTTTTTATTCACAAAGAGAATGAATTCAGTCAAACCCATGTTGAACGTTAATTTTCGGATTGTTACTACTATTATTTTAGTAATTGTGTGCATTTGTGTCTCCTTATATGCGTCAAAAAACGTTTGCCAATGTTGTCTTTTAATACGATAACCATTTACTTAACGTGAATTTTGCAGAAATGTCATTATTATTACAACCAAACAAGCGTGACTTTTGAAAGACGAACATGCAAGAAATAAATATTTGTGAATCATTAAATGGTGATATGCAAATTAGTTTAACACAGAATGAAATGGTTTCGGAATTACGTGAAAACGGATTGAATCTTCCCTATATTTTATAATAGCCCAACGTTACACTAATTAATGTGTAAGAAAATTTGACTACGTCATGCTTTTAGAAATGCGACGGAAAGCATTAAAATTTTGCAGAAATTTTCGACATTGTATTCCAAATAAGAGTTTTGCTGACATGCTGACAAACACTTTGTAGAGTTCCTGTAAAACCCTTTTTATTTGCATGGTTTTGCATTTGAATTTGAAAATTTATCAAGCTACCTTCGCCACTAGAACGTGCCCTTTCTTGAGTTCGACTTGCATTACTTTATTACGACCAGAATGTTCTGTCGTTAACTAAATATAAACTTGTTATTGACAATGACCAGATGCTTGCCAGTTTGGACTGTAAATGCAATTCTAAATTCTTTTTCATTTTACAAAGATGCCAATATTCACGGTCACAATAGTCCGAACTGGAAAGTGCATGATAAGGTAGCGTCAACATTAGACGAATTCTATCCTGCATAAGAAAGCTGTATTTAAGAACAAATAAAATGTGCAGAATGTAAGTAAAAGTGGTTTGTAATATTTACGGCGATTGCCTGTCATTTACCAAGAACAAAATGTTAATTTTTTTCGTCAAAGTTATCCCGTCGCTAAATAACACAAAAGCTGTCGCATTTACAAGATAAGACCATTATTTGCATTATAAGATGGAAAGTCTAACACAACATCCTGGTAGGTGGCAGTCTCCTCGCGAAGAAAACAAGCATGCCGACATTCAAAGTCCATGCGATTTCAATTCAGATCATCATCCGCACTATCACCAACATGAACTGCCTCAAAGTGAACTGGAGTGTTACCGTGATAAACACCAGTTCGCACAGGATTACGGCATTTATCGACCGCTTCCGCAGCATTCCATTGATGTAAATAATCAGAATGCAGCAGGCATATCACTGCAAAACACAAATTTGGCACAGACGAATCAGAACAATTACTATTACACCGACAGCAGCCTCTACAATAATCATCACTTCTACTATTATCCCCACTCGAGTTGTCGAACAGAGCATCACACATTCCCGAGTCATCATCATTATAACCATCTTTCATATCATTCACATACACATCATCATCATCATCATCCTCACCATCACCATCATCATGCGAGAGGAAAAATTGACGGTGATCCAACAGTGATTTTTGCACTTAGTCGGTGGATCAAGATTGGCATGAGTCAATCACGATATGATGACGATTTTACTGACAGACTGAACTATCAATTCACGGCAATCTCTATAGCACTGTTGATAGTACTTACTGGATTTCGACAATACTTGTGTAAGTTCTTACTATATAATTATTGAATTGCAAATTATAAATAATATAAATCTATTATAATGCGTAAATTTATGACAAACTACGTGATAATATGTTCATGGTGTTTAATATTATCAGGCAAATAGTCCACGAATTCAGTTTAAACAGGTCATGTTGCATGGAATTTGAACTAATACTTTGGTAGAAACATTAAAGTTGCTCTATTAAGCTGGATATATGCATAATGCCAGGTTAGAGACAAAACAAGCATAAAGAAATTTTTGAGTTTCAGAAGGATGAAACTACGTTCAGTTAGGAAAATAAATATTGGCTTAAATATTTAACAAACTGGTAAAAATGTAAATTTTCATTCTCTCACTCATGCTTCAACTCTCTCTCCCGCCGGACAAATTTTTTTACGAATAAATTGTCGAACAATTAATGATTGCGCAGGTGGAGTTACAAATTTATTAAATCAATTTTGCGAGATCAAGGTAAACACCAATCCCATTTTATTGAACTAGTCGTTGAACAACACAACAAGACTACTGTCAGTCTCATGTACTGATGCGCAGCGACCTCCCAAGATCAACATAAGAGTACGACGGAAAACTGAATAGCGAGGAATCGCAATGCATACATATGGAAAGCAAAGTAAGATATATTGCTCTCACTCCTAATAGTCTCACAAACACTGTACTTGACTGAAAATAAATAAAAAAATAAATTATTTAATTGTGTTTCAATTTACGAAATTCTGTGTTTTGAGATAATTTTTGATAAATCTTATATGCATGCATTTCCGATCATAGGAAAGATCAAAATTTCTAATTTTTAATAAAATAATTCTCTTTAATTACGATGAATATGCAAACATTTTTACATTTGAAATACAACGTATTTTACAATTTATCGTACTTATGGATAAAAATAAGTATTATTTGATAATCAATACATGGAAATCATTAATGCCGTAAAAAGCTAGACAGACTATCCTGTATTAAGCATTAAGTAACATTTTATTCAAAAACATTTGTACTTATGTCTATATTTGCGAAGTTTGCAGGTGAAACACGATATGAGGAACATATTCATGTTTGAATATTCTATGGTAAAACACACCTGGTTAAGTAAATGAGCATGCGGGTAAATGATTGTAGAATGCCCAATATTTATTGCTATAACGAGAACAAGATTCTGAGGTCATTCTCAATATATTAAATCGAAACTTTGCTAGAATCTGGCATTATTTGTCAGAAATATCGTTTTTCTTATCTTTACGAAATACGGCTTGATATTACTGAGGAGCCGTAATAAAACATGACTTCAAAACTATGACAAATTTCAGATGATTTTTGTTTAAAAAACGTGTTTTTTTCTCTAAATTATGCAAATGTAGATTCATTTGCTTCCAAAAGACTTAAACGCGTTTTATATATTTGATAAATATAACTGGACAATCCTACTACATTCTTTATCGTAAAGAAGCAAATTGGCGCTACAAAATTTTAAATATCTTCTAATGTGATCAAATGTTTTTACAAAACATTTGTGAACCTAAAGACGAAAAAGAATTTTGCGGGAAACTTCTAATTCACTTGCCATTATTCCTCTGAATTTAAATTTAATTTGCGCATAATTTATTTGAATTTCAATATAATGGGTACATCAAACTAGGTAATGTGTTAGTGAAGGACAAAATATTTCAGAAATATGGTTATTTATGTTTTTGTTTGTATATACGCAGTTACTAATGCGAAATAGTTAAATGGTATATCTAATTGACAATAGGTTGCAAAAACTAATGGATAATGTAGGATATATACATTAGCAACAAACAGCAGCAATATATAGTATACGTTTATTGGCGGGATATAAAAGTATCTAAGAGCGGTAACAGCAAATCCAAACATATAGTAGGAAACATATCAATCGACTAGATAAGTATTGATTATTAATATTCGTGAGGAGATTAACCCTAAGAGCAATCTATTCAGAGTCATGCATTTTTGCGACAGCGCCAAATAGCCGCGTGTTGCTTGGGCTTTGAATACTTAAACAGTGACTTTATAAACTTAAATTGGCTAAGGAAATTCACATTTTACCTAGACCAGTCTCTTCCATATTGCGCAGTCATATTGGTTGAATGCATTTGCACGATCCTGCGTTGAACCAATGGCAGAAGGCCGACAAATTGCCAACTACGTAGGCTACATTTATTTTAAGGAGTTTAGTAGGACTTTGTAAAAAAATTGAATAAGACCTTTACCAAAATAATTAATTTCACCAGATTTATCCGTATTTGGCAGTATTTAAATGTTTACAGAATTTACGCTACCGGGATTTAATGCATTTGCTTCAGAATTCCCAACTAGTTCACCACGCTCACAATGACAATTAGAAAGTAGGGCCGGAGAGATACAGAATAGAAATCACCTGAAGTAATGCCTAACCAAAATACCGCAAGGCGGCATATAATTTCAAATAGCTCGAAATGCGCTTCTTAAGTTTCGTATGGAATGAAGTTCCCAGACTCTGAATTATTGACGACTTTGTTTCAAATCTCAGTCGCAAAAATTGTGGCAATATCCTGTTGAGTGTCCATATTGGCGTAATTTTTTTATTTGATGTACTCTATTTGTTTATACCGATTATATATATATATATATATATATATATATATATATATATATATATATATATATACATATATATATATATATATATAGATATATATATATATATATATGATCAATAAATATGTCTTATCAACAATTTTAAAAATTAAGCTGTATTCAATTACTACAAGGTTTTTATAAAACGGATGATATTATATTAATTCCCATAGTATTGTATACTTATTTGTTGTTGAAAGGCGAATATAGGTCAGTGTTTCCATTTTGTTATTAAATTAAATTTTTGCTGTTGCTAAATTTGTAGAAAATAAAATAGTCATTTTGAATGTGAACATATCGTTATAGACAAGTATTCACATTTGTATGCTTTGTCTACTCATACATCGCAAGGTTTCACTCAAATGTCTGCTTGATTTAATTTTTAATATATTTATTGAATACAAAATTCTAAAAATATACTAAAAGATTATCAATTATTCATTTTTATTAAGTTATCCGTTGTTTTGTTATGCGCATGGAGATTCAGCGAAGAAAATTGTAATGTTTTTTCTGCGGGATAAATTTTTTACCGTCCTATATTAAAATATATTAGTGTATGGTATGAAGATTCGATCTCTGAATCAAGTAATTATAAATCTTCATAGAGAGACGAATGCAGTAGTGCTGAGAAGTTAATGCATATTTTTCGCGTTAATGTCAGTCAAAGAATATAGGTGAAGATACTGTTTCTCTTGCTTTGCAATAGAAGTAACAACAAATGTTATAAAGATTTGCTTCTTGGAATTAAATTGTAATATGTCCAACTTTTAATCTTTACAAAGTTTAATACATGCATATGATGAGATACCGAAGTCAGCATAGTGAGTTTGCTTAATCTTATGTTCACATGTGCTTGTGTTTGGTGGCAACTCATCAGTAGAATGCGACACAGACCTCATAACATCAATATAGTTAATCAACTTATATTGAACGTGTTTTTAGTGATATTTCGTAAGAATATGTTAATTATAGATGTAGTTTAGCCAATTTATAATTAAGTAACTCGCCGTGATGCGTCATTAAGTCAGGCTCACTATATTTATCATGGGCCAATATTTTAAAGGATACCAGAACATAGGGTTTAAAGTTTCACCAAAATTAGGAAATCCCAACAAAATACAGTTTTTACCCAACTGCTTATCGTGACGTCATTCATAACTAATTTTGAAATTCTATTTAAGTTATTTTTTCTAAATTAATATGATGAGTAAATATACCTTCAAATTAAAATGGAGTTCAGACAGATTCGCCAAAAAATATTTACTTAATTTAATGTAACTAACCATATACAGAATGAAAAGTGAAGCATTACAATTAAAATAAGCAATTGGAAATAACTAGAATTTATGCACAATTGTACATAAAGCTTTTAAGCAAAAATTACATTTAATGAAAAATCGCGATTTAGAATATTTAGTTTTAGTATAATTAAAGTAAAAAGAATAGAACATATCCTTTTCATATACAAAATCCCAACATATTGTACAACCCATTCGTCATTTTATAATACTTGAAATAATATGACAGTAAAATGTTTTTGGCTTTCTAGTGTGTAAAAGGTCAATTATGTAATTAATTACCAACATTTAATAGTAAGCTTAACATTTATTGACCCACCACATTTTTAACGAACAATTTCTTTCGTAAAGATTATAAAGTAACACACAAATCTGTTGTAAAAATTTCACATAGCGCAAGAAAAATGTTTGAATATATTGGTATGTTATCTTTTTTGTTCAGCCAAAGTGCAGAAGCTGTGTAATACCGTATTGTGCTGAAAAATAAAACGCAAACCTACCTGACATGACAAGTTAATTCATGTGTTGAAACCCGAAATTATTTAAAGTAAAATAATTAAGTATAATTCTTATTTAATTGCACGTTGAAACTCTTTAGGAATCACACCAGAAGACAATTTTCATTTCGTCCTTTATGAGAATCGATTCTAGCTTTTTAGGTTTATGAACACTACTTTGAATCGAGTTTGCAAGCTTGCCACAAGCACTATTCCCATTGTGTTTAACAGTTCTAAATACCTAGAGAAATACCGCAAAGAGATTGCTTTTTATATCAAGCAAGGAGAATTTATTTGATGATTTGTTATCCCCAACCCGAGCAATCAATTATTGTTTATGTTGAAGAACAATTTGTAAATATATCTTTAGAAGCATTTCGTAAACAACTGTGACATTTATTTGTTGGATTTATGGAGCATAACCTGTCTATCTAACGATAAAATTCTCTTGCGTTAAATGACAATTTTTGCTATTTTTCATATAATTTTGATGCAATTTGCCTCTCGTTTTATATTTCAATAAGATTGTTATTTTAAATAGCGTATTGCCTCTAGAACATTTCTAAAATTACAGAAGTTTCAAATTAATTAATGTTTTGCAATAAAAATTGCTTGACGAACTTGGATTTTGCTAATAACGATTACATCTTCAATTAAGATATAACAATGAGCACAGTAAACAATAGAAATTGATTTTTTGGCGAATGACTCTGTAACATGTCTCACATTTATGTGATGCTTCTTTTTAGAAATAGTTAATTGAAAATAAATGTATGAGGGAAAACTTTAAAGGATAAAAATGAAAAGTTGTTAAAGTGAGGAAGTCCTTAAGTTGTGCACATAGAAAACGTTATGTTATTCTAAAATAAATCAAAAAAGACATTTAAATTGTTAATTAAAACCAGGTTAATATAATATTGTTGTACTTAGGCCGAAATTTGATATATATATATATATATATATATATATATATATATATATATATATATATATATAATACAATATTGTTTCGTTATTTCTCACGCCAACGTATAATGTAATGAAAAATTCAGAACCATATTTAAAATTTTCTAATTTTCGCTGTTTTTTACACAATATAACACAATAACAAAATGAAATTCATGTCCTATCCTTTTTCATTTGCGTTTTCGTTGGCCCAAATTTTTCTGACGGTTTTAAGTTAAAAACAAAACTTTTTGAATTGAAATGATTAACAGTCAGACTTGCGATGCCCGTGGTAACGTTATTGGTAAAATACCCACAATTTAAATCAGTTAATAAAAATCTGACTGAATATATTAATACGAGTAATTATTTTTGTTAATGTTATAATTTAATAAATTATTATCATTTAAATATCTTTTTGCATGAAACCTATTCATTTACACGAGCAGAATAATGGACAGTATTAATTTGTTTATTTTTCAAGTAGTTTATTAAAATCTAATTCTTATTGCAGGTATTCAATTTTAGTTATTTTTATTTAAATTTGATGTGCGTTAATACATTGATTATTTTTTGCCAGAAAAATGACGACAAAATTTTTCCAACATTGTAAGTGATTTTTTATCAGTTTATGAAAAAGAAAATGAAACTGAAATTGTAATAAATTGCAGAAACAACCATTGTTAATTGTGAGGATTAGGTCACGATGAAAGGATAAATCCTAGACTTTATCTGATTGAAATTCAATACCTTCACCCTAACTAATATGAATTCGAACAAATTACCTGACTTTCAATTTGTAGCCAATAATATTGAGTAAAAGGTCCCACTTATAAATATCAATTGCAGAAAAAAGATCAAAATTTTATAACTTGGAACTGTGACTACTGAAATTTCTTACTAAGTACAATGTTTACCGAATACGTTAGGTTTTATATTTAATCATTTTCCAATTATCAAACAAGAATTTGAATATTCGTTTGTTCAGCAAATATCAATTTGATTAAATTGATTGAATAGAAATAAGAATTCGTGAGCTGATCAACATTTTTAAGTTCGGTTGCGTTGAGATGCTACTTAGAATGTTTCAAACAGGGATATCTTTTATAGACATCCTAAAATTCCTGCTTTATGCATGAAGTAGTATTGGTACATAACAAGTATATTTATATATTCAGAAAGGTCATTTTGAAAAGAACGTAATTGCTAACAAAAATATCAGATTTTTAAAAATGTACAAATAAATAATAATTGTCATTTGAAATTATTTATTGATTTTTTTTCCAACTGAGATCAAACTATACGGTATAATTTGCATTTCCCTAATACTGTCTTTGTAAAAAGTAATCAGTTTTATTGCATTGCCAAAATTGTTATCTGTTTATACTTCATTTTTTCCTGCGTGATTGCTCAATGATTTTCTGTCATTGTTCAGTTGATACCAACAAAGTTGACAACATATAAAGAGTGATGTTGGTGAAGCCTTTTGTATACAATTCTTAGTTGAGTAATAGCAACTTTTCATTATTAAAATGAGCCTTTACACAAATAGTATGGAACATGCTTCCTTGTTGCGCAATTTTAAGCGTTTGAAGTTTCTTTTAGTTTAAATTCAGTAATAAGTTGAGTTTCATTCTGGTTTCGGTTTTCGCGTACCTATTTCATGCTTACTTAATAGAGAAAATTGGAGTTAAATTGTGCAATGATGAAAATGTCATTCATTTTTAAGCATCTGCAAAAAACGATATGCAAACTACCAGCTTACAATTACTAATTGTCCACAAGATTTTTTTGTGTTTTAAATCTTAATTTATGTCAGTGTCCACAAAGGAAAAGCTTATAATGTAAGAAAATAATATCATGCGATATAAATTTATGGTATGATTTATTATAACATATATGCATATTATTCAAATGTTTAAATTTTTACTATTTTTTTCCTATTGATCATTTGATCTTCTATTTTATTATTTCTTTATAAAGCGCATTTTTATGCAGTTAATTTGAATTTATGAATTTTTAAATCTTCGCTATATATTCTAACCTAAAATCTTATAAATGGCATAAGAGAAAATGAATCACTTGTTTTGCATTTATTGCATTGCATTTTTTAAACAAGCAGAATCTTGTAATTTAGTCTACAAATAGTTGCACATGATGGATAAATTATCATCATAATTTATACATTATATTTGGTTACGATTGGTTTTTTTTAAAAAAACTGGACCACTAAGAATAAGTAAATACCAATCCCATTGTATTAAGCCAGTCATCGAACAGCATAGAAAAACTACCGTCAGTCACATAAAATGACGCGTTTCGACATTCCAAATTCATCATGCGAGTACGACGGCAAACTGAGTAGCGACAGCCAAATCACATTGCATATATACTGTAATAAATTTGGATATGTCATTCCCTCATCTAATAGTCTGGCATACGTTATATTTGACTGGAAATTTCGGCTGAATATCTTATTTTTCTTTCCCGATTTATGCAACGTGGTTTAAACCTGGCTGTTCAGTTTATTATCGTTTTCTGATGAGGGCAATGAAATGTCGAAACGCGTCAGTATGTGTGATTGTTGGTAGATTCGCTGTTGATAGACGACTGGTTAAATACAATGATATTGGTGTGTACTTCAAGTTCGCACACGACTTTTAAAGGATTGTTATCACCATCCGAGCAATCACTGTTTGTTTAATTGTACTAAAAAAACATAAGTTCATGATGCAATGATATTGATTATTCTTTGACATAAAAAAGAAAACTATGCACATATGTTAGAATGATATAAGACCCAAGTTTGTTTTACAAAATATTTGACACGATTGATTTCCGGGCCTATTACAAAACATCATATCAGAACTATTTTGTGGATAAATTGATAGACAATTCTTGTTGTTAGTTTGCAGCGTGTAGTTTATGAAATTATGTCCAATGAAATAAAAATAGAGAATGAAAACAAAATATTTGCTTTATATGTATGAAATGACAGATAAGACGTAATGAAACATAAAATGTATGTACCAGTTAACCATTAATGACAGTTTAAATATCGGAATTGAATAACTTTTTTTACCTAAATAACGCAAAGCAATGGTATGCACATTTAAATCAATAAGTATTCGAATATGAGAAGCATTAATTTAAAAAAAATGAATTTTTAAAATCAGATCCCGTATTGTAGAGCAGCGCTTTCACACCATCTTATCAACTCATTTGTTGGATATTAGCAATAATGGTCGAAAATCGTTAAATGGAATGCAAAACCAGCAACATACTGTTGCGCTTGTTACTTGGAAAGCTCTATGTGAACGCCAGTGCATAAGAAAATTAATTGGATTTATCTGCACGTTTCTGGAGTACATCTATTCATTATCATAGTTTGCAAAAAGGGAAGCATGTAAAAATCTCTAACCTGCATTAAAATTGAAGAGCGTTTTTTCATTCAAAAGTTTTATCGGGCAACACATGTTTAACAATAAAATTTCGTGCATTACCAATCTACTTTGGTAGGCATCTGGTACGTATGACCCCCGACATGTGTGGATTTAATCTACTACTGTATCTTACTACAAACCATTGCCTGAAAGTGCATTCTTAATTGTAGATAATGTTATATGCAGAGTGAACTGTTATTTTGGATTTTTATCTGGGTACAGGTACTGTGATTATAACAGCAAACAAAAAAATGTAAGCAAAAACATATATGTGAACGTATGTGCGGAACATAATCTGTATTCTATGCTACCCTTATTACAAACCATGAAATACACAATTCCTACGCAATCTGAATAGGATATTATCTACTGCTGAAAATATACCTAGGTGAATAATAATTAGAAATAAGCAGTAGAACATACCAACTTTGTGTGAGTAACATAAAATCGGTTCTGCTGTGTTTCACGTATTTCTATAAAAAATATACTGTTGCGCGAAAAATGCGATACACCAATAAAACGCGTTTCAATTTAAAAAAAGTCTAGATATATGACTACGCTTCTATATATAAAGCATTTCTCAATAATGGACGTTTTCTAGAAAAGTGGGGCTACTATATCCGCATGAAAAAATATGTTTTGTTAATTTTTTACACTTTAATAAAATTAATTAGTGTTTTATTTCTAAGGTAAATTAGTTGACTAGATACAGTGGAAGCGCTACTGTATGTCATTTAATATACTTTTCCATTTAAATCCTGGAATAATTTTTTTAGCACTAAAAGCATTAAGATTAAATGTGGCGAAAATATATTTTTAAGCCTAATATTTTCTAACCAAGGTCACCGTTTTTCTCTTGTTAATAATTAATTTAACAGACTTGTTTTCAGACAGTAACGAGGTGAACATAACTAGAGAATTTTAATTTTTAAAATCTATAAGAAAGTTTTCGATTATTTTTTTTGAGAGTGAAATTATGTGGGTGAACAATGAACTTCGCGTAAGCAATAAACACTGGCGAGCGAGTAATAAAATTGGATTTAGTGGTTTTTTATTACTTAAATAATTAAATTAATACAAGCACAAGTCTAAATATAATTAATATTTCGCAAATTAGTGTCGTTAACTAGCTTAATTTGTTGATATAAGTCGTTAAACTTTATTTATGTTCTGCAAAATGTTACGAACAGGTTAAAATTGTTAAAGTTGAAAAATAGAAATATAATTTCATTGAAAATGTCGAATAAATTTTTTTTTAAATCATCGCATATTTTTCCATATTTAGTCGTACATTTATAGAGTAATCATTAAAATAAGAAATTATTTCGCTTCCATTGATGGCAACAGTTTTGTCAAAGTATTAAAGTTTTTTTTAATAATGTAAATAAATTATAACTAAAACTACTAATTTTACTTTTAAAAAATGAATATCCCTAAAGTGACATAGTTGTTATTTGTTACCCGCACTGATTCATAATAATTCTTTTGCTTAAAACGAGGGGATCAGATTTTGTAAATTTCAATATTTTCTGGTAACAATACCGTATGACACACGTAACCCATACCGTCGCTTTCCAATTTTCGAAAAAATATAATAATTTGGATGTCAAACTTTCATTTTTGTATGATACTTTTTTTGAATTTTGTAATTTCTCATTCCAATGCAATAAATATATTTCAAACATTTGTCTATTTAGCCTTGCGTGAATTCGCGTCCGAAAATAAAGAAGGAAGCTATAATTATAAGCAGGAAATATTAACGAAAATTAATGTGCATATATTGCATATCTATATTTTCACAAAAACTATTCTAGATAAAATATGTATTTCTTTGTATATGGAATGAGGTGAAGCATTATTACTGTTGAATTAACAAACACAGTATAGTGGTCAAATGAATAATTTTTCAATTTGACCTGTTGGCGGTTTAAAAATCCAGATTTGTTTTCTTTGAATATTTTTTAGCGTTTTCATGTTGGAGACACCGAAATTTACTAAACGTGCTGCTTTTCCGTGAAAAATTTGATATCAACGTAAAAACTCGCATAAATCTTCCAAAAAAAATTATTGACTCAGGTTAGAGTTTACTTAGAAGTAAACAACCATGAATAATAAAGAAACAGCTCGTTGTTGGTATTTGGAAAACCTCAGGGATTTTTGAAAATAAAACGTTTTCAATGCATGAAATTATATTTAGCGAGTAATCAATAAATCTCTCTTCGAAAAACATTTGAAATTTTTGCAAAACATTTTAAACAATGTATACATCTTTAAGCATATTGAATATTAATTTTAAAATAAAGTATTCTACGCAATGGTAATCTATATATATATATAAGAACAAAACAACGTACTCCATGGAATAACATTTATTAATAAATCTTATTTCTACCAGTATCTACAGCCATTGTTCTTGATTCGTTAGTATATTCGTTCATCCAATCCCACTGTACATGTGTTGTAACCAATCTCCTCTTCGTTATGCTAGCCTTTGCTTTGCGCAATTACAAAAAAAAATATATATATATATATATATATATATATATATATATATATATATATATATCTGTAATAGCAAGAGATGATATAGTTTTGTAAAAGAGAAATGTGTTCCCTTTATTAATACACATTTAAAGCTCAAGAATGCAATTTTTGTAAGTATTTTGACTATGGGTGATCAGACTTCTTAATTCGGTTTTGGCAATCGTAATTATTAAAATTAAACATTGATGGGCCATGAACATAAACATTATAAAATGAGCAATTGTTATCAAATCTGATGTGATAAACAAGTAATGTTTCTCAGATTGAATTTTCATTAAAAGCGCTTCTGATGAAATTTCTACAAGCATTGTTTTATTGTGCAAATTATGCCTTACAACAGTATTATTTCTATCTAGCACACCAGAAGCAGTAAACTCAAAATTTACACGATATTACGATGTGAATAATTTATTTGTATTATCTTTTTGTAATATAATGAAATCACTTAATTTTTAGCGTAGCAAATAAGGAGGACTTACCCATGGAAACTGATTTTATGCAAGACTACAATACCAGAAATCACAGAGAATTAATTCATATGTCGCCCTAAATGTAAACAAACATGCATGGAGAGGATATTCCAGCTTGGAGTAATTGCTCTTCATCAATAGAATATTATAAAGTCGCCTTCGAAATTATGAATGGTCACAGTTAATATTTTGTTTTGGTACACAATACTTAGTGGATTTTAATGTGGTGTACGCTTTATTTTAATATTTAATAAAATTAGATAAACTCACGTTGCTCCCTGTTTAAGCATTATTTTAAATATAATTGCGTACAAAACTAACCGAAATCTAAGCCGGAAGTTATCTTTTCTGAGACGATATTATATAAAGTAAACAATCAACAATTAGGCCAGTATGTATTAGGTGTTGGGAACCTAGTAACAAATTAGTTCAGTTGTGACGAGAAGGAAATACCAAAGTCAGCATGAACGGAAAGTATAATTTCATGCACATTCGTTTCGTGCTTACTGGCGACTCATCAGTATTACGCCATTTAACCACTATATATTTGGGTGAAGAATGTGGGATAATAGGACGGTACAATCTCCTAGACGAATGTGTAAACCTCCAATACTGATGAGTCGTCAGTAAACACGAAACGAATGTTCATGAGATTACACTTCCCGTTCATACTGACTTTGGTTTATCCTTCTCGTCACAAATGAACTAATTTGTCACTAGGTTCGCAACACCTAATACATACTTGCATATATATTAGTGCTCCGCAACAAACAGTATTTAATTTAATCATCAATTAGTTTGGTGGGAATATCATTTCTCCAATCAAATATTCAAGCATGAGATTAACACAAACATCATGGAATCGAAGATGTCGTAAATAGACAAATTTACTGTCCGTCACATTTACTGACGCATTTCGTCATTCTATGATCATCCCTACACATGGTAGAAAAATGGTCTAACAAGAATGAATCGCAATTCATTCTAAAAATATTAAAATTGAGGCGTGTGGTTCTCAAACCCACTAGTCTTGCATAAAATAAATTTCTTTGGAAATATCGACGTATGAATTCTATGTAATCGCGAACATAATTTTTTACGGATGGCGCCATCTATATATATATATATATATATATATATATATATATATATACATGTTCTCATATTTTTAAAAAAATGGTAAAAGTTGTAACGATATATATATATATATATATATATATATATATACATGTTCTCATATTTTTAAAAAAATGGTAAAAGTTGTAACGATATATATATATATATATATATATATATATATACATGTTCTCATATTTTAAAAAAAATGGTAAAAGTTGTAACGATATATATATATATATATATATATATATATATATTATTATAACAATTTGAAAATTCATCCATTGGCTCAGCTATTAAAACTTTTCTTCAAAGTAAACTTTCATGTCTGAAGTTAAACCAATCCACCTGTATATAACACGTTGCGCCACATTGTACATATACATTCAGTCATATACGTTACGAGTTTCCACATGGAATGAATATCAACTGTGCATGACGGAAAACTGTCTCACGAAGATCAAACAGCATGGAATTTATAAATTATGTACCATCAGGCTTGTAGAGTCTATTCTTAAAAGTCTCACATATATTGTACTAAACGGGCAAATTTTAATGCAGAATATCTTTGCCGATAGAAGTATAATATTTCTGAAGCTTTAGTATAACTTGTATCAGTTTTACATCGAAACAATCACTATTTGCGCTAGTGATGAAAACACTAATTTATATGATCATTGCCAGCTTCAAATAAACACATTCGTATGTGTTAATTTAACAAGTTGCACAACGCTTAATTAACCGACAGTCGCACGAACTGAACCGCTTCAGCCTCTCATCATGATTGGTAGGCATGGCGGAAAACTAACTAACGAGGATCAAGCAGCAATGCATATAAAATTTATGAAAATTCATAGAAATTTTGAGCTGATATTTCATGTTTTGCACAATTTATGCACGAATACCTTGTGTGAGAGCTAAATTTCTGATTTTATATAACTGATATGTAAATTGCGCTTTGATCCTCGCTACTCAGAATGCTGTCTTTTTCTGATGATTATCATGGAAGTTCAGACCGCGTTCGCACATTTGACAGAGTATAGTTTTTTATGCATTTCGATTAATTGTGTACATTATGTTTGGTTTTTATTTCAGAATGGCAGGCTTAATTTAATGAATTGTTATCACCATTCACGTAGTCAGTGTTTGTTTTATCTTATAGCATATATGCATGTACCAAGAGGTGCAAAATAGTAATGTTCCGCAGTACATACAATTTGTGCAGCCGACGTTTGCAGTCACGTACAATGTACGCAAGACTACTAAAGGCGAGAGCCGCATATAAACATTTGCATCCTCGCTAACCAGTTTGCTGTTGTGCTCAGATGACGATCGTAGAAGGTCGAAACGTGACAGCACGTGTAGCTGACCGTAGTTTGGATTTATTGAGAAAATTGGGATTGATGTTTAAGGCTATTTAGCAACAAATGGAGTTTAAAGTTATATTTTCAACGGTTAAGGCGAACCCGTTCTGAATTAACCAAGAAAATATACGATAAACAAAATTTTCACATAACTACAACAAGATTAATGACTACTCAGACGTGGCCGTGTAATTAATTCACCCATGCCTTGCGGCACAAATAAATGAAGGGCCTTTGCAAATCGCTGCAAACTACACCACGTCGTCATGGAATCTTTTGTGATTTAAAACGAAAATTAAATTAAATTGATCCGTGGAATCATCTTGCTGGATATCTCATTATGCGTTAGTGACATTTCATCGAAAAAATAACAATCCATTATATATGATTATTTGGAAATAGAATTAAAAGTGTTCCCAGAAACTTTAAGGACCAAAAAACATAGGAATTTATTATTGCAATGAAAAACTTTTATTTTGGCTATCGAAATTTCAACGTTTTAGAAGTTGCAGTTCACCACCTTTTGTTTATATTTGCACTTACCTTAAGAAAAAATCATCCCGAAAAATGAAATTTATTAGTGGATACCTCAAAATAGATAATCAAATGATTGACTGATGGTATTTTCAGAGGATTTACTCTTTAAAATTTCATTAAAGTCAATCCTTGCAGCAAATTCCACCTGGTTACACAGGTATTTAACTCATTTGTGAAAATAAACGTTACCTGACAATTCCAATTCAACTCATTGCCGTCACAGGAAAATATAGAATTACTCGAGATGGTTTAGAGAAGCTAACATTGGCAACTCCAGATTCTGGAACCCAAAATTCCCAATAAAATAAAAAAGTGAAATACACCGTTTTATGAACGCATATCAATCTTAATAATAGCTCATCTTTTATACCGAATTAATAAAGCATTTATATGTTAAGACCACTTATGGCAAAATAAAAAAAAATAAAGCAGAATGATACAGATCTGCTTCCAATATTCACAAAATCATTTAAAATTAAAAAAATATAAAGTTACGCTTGCTAGCGAATTCGAAAGAAGTAGAGAAGTTTGAATTTGGTTTAATAAAGCCAAATGAAGCCTGGAAAATCAGTTTCGCAATTAGCAAAAATATTATTCCATGGAAATAATTTAACAACACATTAAATATTGCATAATTTCATTTTGTCTGGAGTTTCAGGACTGATTTGCTAAAAACATGCTTTTTGTTAAATAGGAAACACGTCCGAATAAGCAATAAACCAATTTATACCAATCAAGAATGTTTTATTAGAAAAACCATAACCAAACAGCAATTCTTATGACGCTTCGAAAGACCTATGGTATTTCTAGTGCAAAAAAATTGTTATTATTTGCATAGTTCTGAACTACGCCTAACTGGTGATGCATGGTTACACACCTAGACTAAAATAAAATAGAATAGCGATTTGTTTATGTATACCATTCTTCAGTGAACAAAATATGTTTAGTTATCTGTGTATGCCTAACGCTAATTTTATTTTTAAGACGGTTAGCTGATATGTGTCTTCGTCAAAACTGAATTCAATCCTCTACTGGTTCTGCCAAAATGAGCTGACCAACGAGTACAGTTTCATTTGCAGATAAAGTTCCACTTTAACCTATAACAGAAAAATATGGATACCCTAGAAATGAGCTTTTCAATTCTAATTATGTTTAAGCGGTTTTCATTTTGAAGGCTATTGAAATAAATAAACGGTATCCATTACTGTGTAAACAAATAAATATTCGTGAAAATTTATAATTATTGGAAACAGTATTTAATAATTTTCTGTCCACTTTATCCTTCCGGTTAAATTTTTTTGTGGTCTAAATGTATATATAGACATTTTTCCGTTTACTCATAATAAGTGCCCGTATTTATTTCCTCAATAAGTCAATTGATAAGATCATGCAAACGCACTTTTGTGCAATAGACATTGTGTTGTTCAAATTACATATATGGGAACAATTTTGCATTTTTTCAAAATTAAATATCCTACCATCAATGTCGTGGAATATGACAAATTGAGAAAGGCATATATTTTCTAAATATGCGGCCGGTTTACCCACATTCAACATTTTGTCTAATATTCCATGCTATTTTGTAAATGATGCTTTGACTATACTTAGAAATAAATGGATGAAAACATTAGAGAATAAAACCATTAAAAGTAATCTTTGATATATATTTAATCATTAATGGAATAGGACGCCCAAATTACGCAGTTATGCTCTTTTTCAGTGCATACGTACTTCTTAATTTCCAATAAATTTTAAATCATGCAATGCTCTAATAGTAAATTTAGCTAATATATACATTTTTAAATTCAATGACTTCATATATAATTTCCGTTTCTGGTGAATATAGTCGATTATATAAATATAATTATGCATTAAAATTAGCATTAAAACAATCCGAGTAATTCTAATCGTGTTCAATAAGTAATGTGGATTGTGCATTACCCTAGTTTGTTATTTTTTCGCATAAATTATACGACTGGAGTGTGGTTAAATGGATATTTATTTGTGAATGTGTGCTTGTATACATGTGCGCGGGTCTGGTTGACCTTTATTACATAACATATAAATTTTTGGGCGAATGTTAATTGTGCAGACGAATTATTGTTCAGAGTATTGCTTTTGCTCATTTGTCTCTTCCATGTACAAATGTTTACTCGGTACGTTTTGTAGCATATCACATTATACCGGCGTTTTTCATGTGTCTTCTGGTAATAATTCAATTATAGCAGATTTACAAATTAACCAAATTTTCTGTTCAAGCGTCGACGATGATATACAAAAGCGTCATTTATTCAGTGATTCTTACATAATTTATTGCTGGTTCATATTGATTTTAGCGATAGTGATTCAATGGTTGTTTGTATGCGGTTTTATATTAGACCATTCTTGTTATTATTCTTGATACATAGCCACTCGAATACCAAATAAATTTACTTAAAGTTTTTTAATGCTCAATTAGAGTGCTTTTTGTTTGCTCGTATCAAACAGCAACTTGGCAGTACAACCAAACAATTCTAAGCACACTAATTGTTTAATATTATATTGTTAAATTCGAAGCACAATGTTGAAATAAGGCGCGAAACCAACTTAAGACATTTTCTACTTTTCTTAAAACAGGTACAGCTAAAAGTCTTCCTATATCTTCACGTTTATCCTTCCATTGAAAGTGTTCAATTTAGTGAAAATAAAATTATAAACAAAACGTGTATAGATACGAATAATACCGTTGAATTCACAAAATGAGTGTATTTTTAAAGTGATATATTCTTGTATTGTCATTTTTCTTAACTATAGACGTGAATTTATAACATTAACATCAAGGAAATCATTGGCGTTTATTAATTAAAGAAAATTAATTTAACGGAAGTGTTCATCTGCCTACGAATCAATAATGAGCCATTGTCGACTTTTTCACTTATATTGTTGGCTTTATCGATTAATAATCTCTGGGAGATGATGGATGGATTATTGCCATACACAGATTTGGCATGGAACATTTCCGTTGTGTATGTTTGAATTAACATTAATCTCGAAAATCTGTGTCTAAAATTGTTAGTTTAAGGTTAAAAGTTCGTGCAAAGAAAACCTACATAGCGCTCAAATCAATACGCTACAGAGCTGAACTAGTTTTATAGCCTGCGTTTTGTTTCCCAAGTAATCTCTGTTTTATTCTGGTAATCAGCAATAAAGACAAATCATTTGACATCGGCAACTATTTATTAATACTGCTAACATCGTATAAATTCCGATGTATTATCGTGTAAATGTCGAACGGCACCAAAATATTATAAAGAAAATAAAGGTGTTTGATTAAAATTATTCATATCTTACATTTATCAATAAACTGAAAGGAGAATAATGCTTTGGGTAAATGTAGTAAACAAAAGAAATGCTAGCTAAGCTAATCTAAATTATTTAGCAATAAAGAAGGTTATTGCAATTATTATTCTTCAAGCACGCGTGTTTTTGAACAATACGCACTATATTATATGTAATTTGGTATTGGAACTGCCCTAAGTTGAAACAATTTGCTTCGTTGCAAATTAGTTCATTAATAAAATACCCACATGCAGAAGATTTGAAATCCCCGGTGATTTATGCGTTTTGAATGGACAAGCTAAGAAATCAATAATCTTTAAAAATAGGCTTTAAAATGCAAAGATTTTCGTTAAAATAACAAAAGTCCCTAACGGATTTTCTCCTCAGAATTGGGCAAATAACATACATTCTAATTTATTAATCAAGGTTGCAAGCTTCATATAAAAACCTCATCCATTATGTACATACAGTTGTCAGTATAAACTAGGCTTTATATAGGGAGAGAGGGCAATTCATGCTGTTGATTTGTTTCGTCCTTATCAGGAACTCATCGCGTACTCTTCAGAGTTTACGGCGCGCAAGGCTCGAATCTGGACACGTCTGCTTCGGAATCTGTTGCTCTAACCCATGAGTCACCCCGTGGTCGGAGCACGTAATGAGTTCACAATCTAGACGACACCAGTCCACTCGAAGAATTGCCCTTTCTTCACAAGGCATTTCTTATTTTATACTGACAGATGTACGAAAACAAGGGGTCAGGTGTTTATACCGAGACCGCAACCTCGATTAAAGTAATTAGCAAAAAACTGCCCGCACAATAGCCACAAGCAACAACACATTAAATTCAATAATCGAGAGCTACCTCACAAATTTGCCATATAAATGTTGATTTGGCTTGCTTTAGTCAGTTTGCAGTCGTGCACTGATTATGATGACGAAAGCACGGAATTGCGGAAATACTTGTCAATTTAGGTTGTGCGTATATGCAGTGCCACGTTAGGGAAAATTTAATTTGTGTTTTTTGTTAATCTACAATCTTGAATTTAATAGATTTATAACTTCTAAAAAAGTTGACGGATTCTGAAAGTAAGTCCATTCTAGTGATAACCAAGAATTTGTGCAGTACAAAATGCAGTTAACTGCAATGGTGGATGCTGTTTGAGGTGGAGAACTGATAAATGAACAATTATGTAATAGGTGTTGCGCACCTAGTAACAAATTAATTCAAATATGATAAGCAGGATAAACAAAATACATCATAAACGGAAAATAAAATTTCGTGCACGTTTGTTTCGTGCTTACTGGCGACTTATCAGTAGGAGCCGTTGTTACGTCCTTTAACAACTATAAGTTTTGGTAAGGAATATAGGAAAAAGAGCGCTGCAATCTCCTTTACGAAATTGTAAATCCTGCAGTAGTGAAGCTAACTTCATATGAAGTCTTCGACATTGCGACTTCAAAGCCAACTCACTAAAATGTTATATATAAATAAATAAATAAAATAAAAATATATATATATATATATATATATATATACCTAGACAGTAAAGGGTGCCAACATTATGGTTATGTGCCAGTACCCCATACCAACATTATTATATGAAAAATTCAATATATAACAGTTCAATACTGTTTGTTGCGGAGAACTAATATATATACAAGTATGTATTAGGTGTTGCGAACCTAGTAACAAATTAGTTCAGTTGTGACCAGAAGGATAAACCAAAGGCAGCATGAACGGAAAGTATAATCTAATGCACATTCGTTTCGTGCTTACTGGCGACTCATCAGTAGGAGCCGGTATTACGCCCTTTAACCACTATATATTTTGGTGAAGAATGTGGGATAATAGGACGGTACAATCTCCTAGACGAATGTGTAAACCTGCAATAGTGAAGCTAACATCATATAGTCTACGACAATGCGACTTCAACGTTAACTCACACTATATAATATATATACCGAGTCTGTAAAGGATACTAACACTATGGCTATTGTGTTAGTAACCGATACCAACATTATTGTACCGAAAAGGTTCATGGTACTAACACTATAGTTTCCGAGTCGGTACATGGTGCTAACACGATTGATTCCAATGTTTGCTGTAGTTCACCAAATTTGAGAATTACATCTATTTCTGAACACCTGTTACTGCAGTATATTCATACACTCTGACCTTGTTCGAGATCAGTTCGCCTATGTCGTGGTAATCATAACATCATTCAATTTAATATATAACAGTTAGTTACTGTTTGTGGTGGAGAATTAATATATATGCAATTATGTATTAGGTGTTGCGAACCTAGTAAAAATTTGGTTTAGAATAATGCAGAAGGATAAAGAAAATAAAACATAAACTGAAAGTATAACATCGTGCACATTCGTCTGGAGATTGCACATTCCAGTCAAATGCAAAAATTCCAGATTTTGATATGTTTAACAACTGCTTAAATAAATTTTGTTTTCTGTATTCAAATAATTATTATTACCACCAACGCATTAAATAATTTTTAATTGCAAAAAATATATAAATGATACAATTTAATGAACAGAGTATACGACTGATCTTTAATAAAGTTGAAAACACTTTTGACAGAAATTCACAGTATTAACGCCGGTATTAAGCAACGTCTTTGCTTATATACTTCATGGTAAATAATTAAAAAAGTCGTTCACTCATTCTTCAAGTGACAGAAGTATTACTTTTTCTAAAACTGCAGGTTATTACAGAAATTAAAATAATATTTCAACCAGAATTATAACAGATATTGTTTTAAATACTACTCTCCACATGAATGCACGACATAAATTATTCTAGAAGAGCCAACAGAAAACTATATAATATATATATATATATATATATATATATATATATATATATATATATATATATATATATAATTATAGAGAGAGAGAGAGTGAGCAAAAGAAGGAGAGGGAGAACAAGAGAGTTAATATTTATTTGTTATGTATATTTGTTCATTATATATAGGTTTGAATAAATTCCAATACGTCAGGAATTATTAAATGATTCTTTTAGTGACAAAATGAGGTCGAATTTGATTCCGAGTAATTTACACCCGAAGGGAGACAACTCATAAAACATTAATTAGTGTAACACTGATAATTACATACAATGCATGGATTTGATGGCGTAGTCAATAAAACGCTGGACTTTAAAACTAATGTAATCTGTTATGAATCTCGGTCGCGACAAAGCTGGCAATTACTTGATGTGTAAAAAGTAAAGACAAAATCAGTCTACATGATCTAATGTTTAGGGTGAATTTAAAGCGTATCTAATTTTATGCGTGTCCTCATTTTTAAACCGAGAGCAAGACTTCATCGCTGCATTTCAGCATGCAATGTTAGAAAATGCTTAAAATAAATAAATATTTGGGATCGCGTTTAAAGACTTTGTTTCCGGATCTATCATTCGAAGAATACGGGTTTGTTTTTCCTCTTTTCGATAGAAAGTCTTCGCAGTCAATTTACGGGTATCTTCCACAATTGGCAATTCAGTGAGAAAAATCTAGACCATCTCTTAAATCAATTCACAAATTACATTTATGTCGCGTCATTTATACACACCACTCTCTTATAGCAGAGTAAAAACCGATTTTTTCTATAGAGACGTGTGTCGATTTTGCTTGAGATATGTACACGCAAATAAATAAATTACATGTTGCTAGCACCGAAGTATTAAATAGCATATGATGTCCAGTAAATCTAGACCTATTTTACAAAACGTAAATTCATAATTTAGAAGTTAAAAATATATTTTCTAAAGTTCCAAAAATCTCCAATCTTTTTCCTATCTTTCCGTTAATAAATCTATCTAATGAAGCTAAATTTCTTTCTAATAGCATATATATGTATAACTTTATGATTAACACATTCCTAAAAACAGATATTAGCGCCTTTAATTTAATAATATTCGGGTTTGTCAATCTAAGGCTGAATCTATTAACAAAAGACAACTTTTCATTTTGTTAAAATATATTTCACTCTGACATTTTTCTTTCATTGCAACTAAAAAATGTTTTAAATATAATCTATGCAATAAATGAGAATTCCCTTTATTTTTATATTATGTCACGTAACCGAATTCTATTTCATAAATAATGTTTCTTAATACAAATAGACCATAAAATTACACTTAAAATTTTTATCAGCAACGGAATTTAACTGAATAATCCGGATAAATATTTAAATCAATGCACAATGAGCTAAAGTTCTATCTTTTGTTCGAAGTAGGAATGCGTGGCAGGGATTCAGGTTTCAATAAAAATAGTAATTCAAAGTGTGATTATGACTGGAGCATGACAAAAACAAACTTACTTTCTTCTATAAGAAGTGACTAAGGATTGTGTAAAGCGAATATTAACTTTATTTTTGTTTTACTTCATTCATTGTTGTGTTTTAAAATATGGTACACACGCTATAATAAGTGCTCTTGAAAATGCGCTCTGAAAGGAAACTGAACAATGTCTTCAGCGTGAAATCCGTATGCATACTTTCTGAAGTTTACTTGAAAAATTAAAAGCAAACTTGTTTTGTCCCTTAAATTTATTGTCTCGTGCCTTGTTTGCAAAGAATTTTCGCAACTACTTTTACTGTTTTAAATGTTGTACGATTTTAAACTACCTTTGTTATGATAATTAAAAGAGTTTATTAGTTAGTTGTTTATACTTATTTGATTACATATATTATATTACCGTCGCGTTGCATTTTGTTTAAAAGCTGAAAGGAAAGAAACAAGACAGCAGATATATGCTAAAGTTACGAAAATTTAATTGAACTATTTTGCAATCATAGGAAATGGTTTATATAGTGTTGTTTACGTTAGAGGCCAAATTGATTGCCGCATTAAACAATGCAATGTGAATTAAGTATAAACATATAGGAAAATGACACAAAGTTATATGTCAGTGTAAAGGAGATTGTTTATTAATATAAACATAGTTTCCAGTATAATTTTAAATTTTATTAATGCCATTCTTTAAATCAAGTTTGTGAGGTTAACACCTATCCCAATGGATTTAACCAGTCGTCGAAAGACAGCAAAACTTCCCACATTCCTCACCCAAATATTTAGTGGTTAAAGGGCGTAATACCGGCTCCTACTGAGGAGTCACCAGTAAGCATGAAATTAATGTGCATGAGATTATACTTTCCTTTCATGCTGTCTTTGATTTATCCTTCTGGTCACAACTGAGCTAATTTGTTACTAGGTTCGCAACACCTAATACATACTTGCATTTTATCAGATGTCATAGGAAATTCATGCAGTAGACTGCTTTCGTCTTTATTATGAACTCTTTAAATACTGTCCAGAATTTGGAACGGACAGGCAGCGAATTTGGGCACATTTGATCCGGAGTCTGAGCATCTATGCAATACGCAATCCCACCCAAAATTTACACGCACTTTTAAGTCATTTATCAACTTAGGTATTTTCGTTTGCCATCCCTCAGATTAAAGCTACATAAAAACTGCTAAAAAATTAAGTTATAGGTAGCCACACTCGTCTATATTAATAAAGTCGACAATATGTCACTTGGGTAAATATTTTGTATGCAAATTTACAGGAAAAGAGGGGTGTATGTCTGATTTCATGTACACACTTACAGACTTTTCTTCAAGCTCCAATTATAAATACTGAAGGTCAAAACATGTCAGTAGATGTAACTGACGCTATTTGTTACATGTTTTGCTACCCGCTGGATGAAATGGCACGAGTATTTATATGAAGCACGCAAACTACATTCAAATTTTATATTATATTAGTGGACTAACAGTACATTAGTTTAGATGCAGGTTTTTTATGTTAAAGAACGCGCGGACTGGAGAGCATTTTGCAATTAAGCATCTTGTTTTGTTTAAATTTACGGCAAACGTGCTTATGCCTCATAATCAACTGATTAAAGATTTAATATTAAATGTGTCTTTGATATTATCAATTATATTTTGTCCAGTTTACATATTATCGCAGACACATCTATATATTTGAATGATAAACAAGTTATATAGAACTTTTACTTTTTCTTGAACATCCAATGTTTTAAAGTGACGTTAATCAGATTAATGAAAGTTTATGCGGTTAATTCAGAAAACCAAACATGAAGGTTGCTGCATAGCTTAAAATTAGTAGATTCAATAAAAATATGTTTATGTTATCTTCAGTAAATGGAATCGTGTTGGATATGATAAAAAAGCGCATTTTTTTGAACCGCTTCACATAGGCACACAGGTTTTTGATAAATTGTCTTTCTTCTAATTGAATAAGTGATCTTTGTGTAATTTATAATATTGAAATAACGAGCCGTGATAATATCCACATTATATTTTATTTCAATTTGTACATGATTCGATAAATTATTTCTTTGAATGCCTTTATTTATATGTATATATATATATATATATATATATGTAGATATAAATATATATGGATATATAAATCAAAATTCAAGAGGTGAAAACGAGCTATTGTTTAAGACAAAAAATTTAATTTAGGTACGTGTTCTAAATCTAAATTAAAGATAAAAATTCCATAAATTTTAAATCAAGTTTTAACTCTATTGTGTATTAGAAAATGTTTTGGCCTGAATTATGTCAACTTTGTTACCTTTGCTATTGAAATGATTTGATTTGTTGATAAATTCTATTATGACATTTGGGTGGCAAAGATCGAAAAATTAAATTTTGCATTTACATTTGATTTTGTGCTTATGGGCTCCATTTGCTTTGATTAATCCACAGTCTCACCTGAGAAAATAATTAAAACTGAAACAGGTGATAGTGAAACGCCCAATTTAAATTGATGATACCATAAACAAGGGTGTGACTAAATGAAAGGTGATAGCAAATTTGTAATAAAATTGGTTTCATTTTTCAGTGTGCTCTCAATTTCACCATGACTGCCTCTCATTTAAATGAAAGAGTGAAAAACGCTTATTTGTCAAGCGAAAGGTTAAGAAAAATAAAATAAAAAATAAAATAGTTTTTTACAAATATATCATTTATAGAATGGCATAATGAGGTCCTCGCCCCTCAAATCCGATCTCCCTTTCTATTTATTATTATCAAAGTTCATTGCGTAAAACAATGTATTGAGTACCAAAGCTCGAATGTATAAAGAAATATTTTTTATCGTCTATTTGGTAGAATCCATTTTTTTCTGAAGTCAGAAATGTCAGATTTGACACGTTTGCAATTGTTGCGCAGTGGCATGTTAAAGAAATGATAAATTTCTCATTATCAAGATAAATCCTTAAATGTTTACAAATTTCCTTAGTGTTGTTACCTGTGTTTTGTAGCCTTCATGTTTTATATATCTATCTTTCTATCTCATATACGCGTACCATTTGTAGCAACATTTAAGTGGAATGTTTACCTTACAGGTGAAGAATATCACAAGCATATATAGTAGTTTTTTGCGATTTTATTGGAAAATCTATGTAAGAACATCCAGATAATTATACCATATGATGTTTGAAATTAGTCATAAATATTTTTCTAGCCATATCACTTTTTTCAGTTTAAATTTCATATCAGTGATTCGGTACTATTCACCACATCAAAGTAATGTGTTAGTTTTGAAGATATTTTATTAAACAAATGCTAACATTGGTCCTTGAAATATAATTTGCACTGCAATTTGTCATTAAATTAAGTGCTTTTGCACCTTCGTAGAAAACACGGGTTACGCACATATATGCATTTGTTAATTTATAAATATTTCGCATGTATAGACGGAACACATCTGTAACAAAATTTCGTAATACCACTTCAATTCATACACAAATATATATATATACATACATACATATATATATATATATATATATATATATATATATATATATATATATATATATATACAAACGCATACACACTCACCAACTAGCCAAAACAAGAAACAGCAGTAAAAACGAGTCAGATTTGTTACCACTAGCATAAACAATTGAAAACCCAAAATGTATAAATATGTATGATTGTATAAGAGATGATTAGTATTCACGAAATAAATGACCTTTATCCACTTTGTTATTTGTGTTTTCCTAATTATAAGAATATATATATATATTATATATAAATATATATATATATATATATATATATATATATACTTATTCCTTTTACAAGAAAATAGAATTTACTTGATACCTGAAATTATACGTTTTTTTGTATTTCCTGAAATACAATGAGACTATATATATCCAAAAATCATAAGAGTTGCTCTTCATTTTTAGTTTTTTTAGTGGTCTTACGTGGTGAATCAAAAACAATTGAAGAAAAATCGGATTCGGATAAGAACGAGATTTTATAGATAATATTTTACGTCAAGGCAAGTTCTTGCATAACATTATGTATTTCGCCGTCCGAGAATAGTCGTCTTTCTACACTTAAATGGTGTATACTACTCGGTGAACCACAATGTTCTTTTCGTTATTCTGTCAAAAAGTTTTGTGGCTCCCAATTTTATAAATTTTACACGTGCACATTAAACCAAAACTTCTAGTGGCGTTAAGGAATACAACGATTTATGTCACAACATAACTACCTGCAGTGGTGTTCGTCAATTCTATCCACATACCCATTTTTGTTTTTTATTTGGTGATAGTTGCTATTATGGAAAACACAGGATGCAGGTCTAGAAGTTCTTCCCGGTGGCAGATTAGTCGATTCTGAAAATTCAGACGATTTCCTTCGATTATTTGACCATCAATATACTTCTCAGCCACTTTGAATATAATAGCTTATGTTGTTTCGTCTTTCGGTATACAATTCGCGCCCCCTATATCTAAGATACTTTTACAAGATCACCAAAAAATAACACTATTTCCGAAATGATAGATTGAGGATGCTCTATCAAAAACTCAGGCAATATGTATGACGAGGTGAGTATAAGAATCGTGAAAGCTAGCAAAGCTCTCCTTAACCTTCGTCATTTATGGGGAAAAGCCGGTAACTAAGTCAGCCTTAATGGTCGATTTTGCAATGCATCTTTACTCGCAATTTTATTATAAGCAAATTTTTTGTTTGAGGAACATAGCATATGTAGCTTGACATCAACAAATAATCAATGCTTATATTCGTAGACGTATTTTGAGATCAGCAAACGTGTGCACCTCGTAAAATAAAAAAAATAAGGCTCCTTCATCAACGTAGGCTGGGTCATATTTTTCGTGTGCCCTCAATTTGATTGGACAATGGAACAGTGTTCTCCCATCTAACGCCAGATTGGTGTAAGAAACAAGATTGGCAGATTTTGACATGGCAGCATCAGATAAAGTTATCTACATCCAAATAGGGTAGTATAGGACCCACTCGTCAGTCAGGCTGTGGTCCACGTGCGCATCATAGATCTTGTTTGGAAATCCTCCGCATTATGACATCATTTGTGACTTTGTTCCAGATATCTAATCAAACCATTTACGTAACATTATTTTCTTCGTTAGGCGGAGTTAGCAGAGAGGTTTGGTTTTGATTATGTCATGAACCTGTATTCTGCCATATAGTCTTGCCATATTGGTGCTGCGTGTTATCACTCCTACATCCAGGGTAATGTTGAATTATGTGAAAATATAAAAATAGTGATTTTAAACCGAATCTACAATAAATGTAAATAGTCTAAAACTAAATACATATTGCAGGGATTTGTTACGGCTGAACTTGATTTAAGGCAAAATAACATCAAATATTAAAACAAATGAAATGCCTATCATATGACCGAGGTGTTACTGCTTCACCTTATCCAAAATTACCTGCTCATGTTGATGAAATATTCATGCAGTTTATTGAATAGACAATGCTGTCATGAAAAAAATGATAAGACCAACATATACAAAAACATACACAAGATAAAAGAAGAGTACCAGAAACAAAAAAATCTGTATTTATCTCTATATGAAAGTGTTGCTAAACGTAATCTTTTATTTTTTAAAGCCAACTGTTTTGCTCACTGACTTATGAATATTGTCGCTAAATCAAACATTTAATTTAAATATGTATATTAAAATATTATCTTCACCGCACAATTCTAGGAATTTAAAAAAATGGAACGCTTACAAAATATTTGGCTCACATTGACGATTCAGGTGACATATTGTACATAATTAGGCTTTTAGTAATAATAATGTAGAAATGTCATGTTATTACATTTTCATAAACAAACGACAGAAGAAAAATCAACGACAAAGGTAAATTCATAATTTACTTTACTAACGCACTTAACATAGGAGTTTGGCAATACTTTAATATGGACTAAATACCTGATGTGAGATTTCCTGTTGCATCAATGATGACAAATATATTGCTGGCTAATAAAAAAAATTTTTCGTTTGTAGAATAAATTGAGAAATAGTTCAGAAAAATAAACGCTTTTAATTTTTTTCTGTTAGGTCTAACATAATTGTTTAACTTGTTAATAAATCGTTTAATCTAATTGTCAAATAAATTTTACAAGAAGGCACTACAATTTTATGTCTAATATTTGATTTTCCTTTGTTACGTTAAATAAATGATCGATCCAAAAATAATACAGATTTGGATACTGCATGTAAATTGTGTAAAGTCATGTTTTTATATATTACTTTATTATATTTACAAAATTTATATTGCTTACATTTGCTGCTATACAAATAATGGATATTTTTGTCAACTGATCTACTTATAAAATTTTATATTATTATTATTATTTATTTATTTTATTTCTGGAGTTTAAACTTTATTCTTTTTTTTAATTTCTAAATATATCAAAAATTTCTTAACATCTAATTCGTAAATGAAAGTGTGGAGTCGAAGTTATATTGTGCAGTGCATAATTAGATGAATCCAAATTTTGCATAAATATTATCTAAAAAATAAAGATGCAACTTTCCAATCTGTCGAGACAAATATAATTACAAACACTAATGCATATTTTTTAGTAAATATTGATGGCCCCTTCGAGGCTTACACGTTCTCTATTGTAATCGATGTAATATGCACAATATCATTGGGCCTCATATTCAATGTAATAAAAAAGAAAATGATAATTTTGGCAGTGACATAATTATTGACAATATAAGGTTTCTAAAACTTTTTTATAAACAAAAAACTTGGTCATACTTTTACTTTAATCAAGGTTGCGATATTGATATGATCACTTGACCCATTATATACATGAATTTTCCATTATAAGGTAAGCATTATGTAGTAAGAAAAGGCAACTCTTCCAGTAAAATTAAAAAATAATTGATTGCGCGGGTGGTGGTAACAATTCATTAAATAAAGTTTGCGAGCTTGAATTAAACACGCATTATATTTAACAGCCGTCGACTGGAGGTAGTTTGTCTAATTTGTTCGCGAATGATTAAATACAATGGGATTGGTGTTTAATTCAAGCTCGAAAATTTGATTTAAAGAACTCTTCCAGTGGACCGGTTTCATCCTTGGTGGGAAGTCTTCACATACTGTCCCGAATTTTCCGCGGACTTGACTCGAACCGAGTTGTGTTTCCTTTACTACCCTATACAGTGCTATGTTTATAGTGATAAATTCATGTACATCGCAAGTTTGATTAAAGCAAATGTTATTACCGTCCACACATGCAATGGTCATTTAATTCTCCTTAAACATATGTACATTTCCATAAGTCATGTTATGCTTGGAATGAGCTATAAATTTAATTTGAACAAGGTGATTCTAATTACAATATCAACAAAGTATTAGAGTTCGACAAAACCAATTTTATAGTATATAATTTTTTGGAGCTGCATTATGATTTTATTTCTGATAGCGTCCTCTATTTTTATAACATTTTTTTATCGATAAAAATTACAGGTGAAATATTATGTAATGCATACCTTATCGAAAGTCAGCTTTGTAAAAAAATAACACTTAATGGAGATAAAATTATTCTGCGGTAATTTGAAGTCACGCTTTGCTATTGTCCTGTATATACTTTCCTTTTTTTACAATTTAATGAAGCCATGAAGAAAACCGTAACTGTTTTTGTAAAATAATTTTGAAATCTAATATAACAAAAATGCTTCATGTCAAGGAGAACGACTAGAAAAGTCGTTAATAAATAACATAGGTTAAAGCTATAATATTTTTGGGAAGAATGTCTGGTTCTGAAAGGTATTTGACATTAATACCAATTAAGGCAACACATTTCAATACACAACACATTTTTCTGTGCAAATGGAATGATAATATCATGTTCATACAAAAAGTGCGTTTTACAACTTTCTGCAATTTTGTATAGTATTATCAGGATCTCGACCTTCATAAAATTTTTACGAGCGTGTTTTATTGCATTTTTTCCAACTATTTAAAAAAATCCGGCAATGCGATATACATTTTGTAGCAAAAGATGGGACAAGAAAACAGAATTTTCTCGTAAACAATTAAATAATTTACCATCTAGTAGAAAAAATTAGATTAAATTGATATACAATAAATGCGACATGTACTTAAATAATGAATGTCTCCAAGAAAATTTGGAAAGAAATATGTCATTTCAAATATTAATGATAAATAAATTCAATACTGCGAATAAGAAATTTTCTGGCATGTTGAACAATTGTTAGGGAATTTATGTTTGTGCAAATTTCATCTTTGCCTACGTAAATGATAATTATGTTCGTGAAAACAATATTTAAAAAAAAGGTTTCATAGTTTTGTTGATAAGGTGTTGTTATAATTATTGGCGGTAAAACTATTTTACTTTATTTATTAATTTTTGTTATTTATTATTTTTCTATTTAAATAGGAATTTCATACGATAAAAAATAAAATGAATATTTTAGCGTATATATATATATATATATATATATAAGGCCGTTTTATTTCGAGAATAATTAGTAGCAATTTACAATATTTCATCTATATGCATCCAGTGTATTCATTTGATTAAGTTGGTGGCAAATAGTCGGATTTTCCGTTTTATAACTATCTATTATTTACTGTTTATTGCGAGTTTATCTTTAATTACATATGCGTGTGAAGGGGTCATTCGCATTGCGCTGTAAATTAATGTTTCATATATGTTCATTTTTGCATTGAAACATCGAGGCTTGATTAAGTCTTCGCTTTGCTGGCTATTACGTTTACGAATGTTAATTCTCTGTATATTGTCTTTCGGTTCGCCATTTTCCTCAGCTTCATTCTGCACTCTTGGATACCCCATAATGTGTGCGGATTGCAGTGTTTACCACTCAAATTTTTGTGCAACTTATGTTGCTGTTAACTGTGGTAGTTATGTTATGTGATTATTTGTTTTGTTGTCCATTTGATCGAATATCTATTGTGTCTGGCATTGTGGATGCTCGGGATTTACTAGATGCTAATAATTTTTTTTTGATTGCATGATTCGTCGCCAGTCTAAAATAATATCATGCTAGTGGGATACTTTGCAAGACATTACAATATTTAGTTTATATAATCATGGTAATTCATTTGATTAAGTCGGCGGCAACAAGTCTGTTTTTTCGTTCTACTTCTGAACATCGTTTGCAGTTTGTATCGAGTCGACTAGTATTTGCATTTGCTCATGTGTTTGTCTGCGTAACTGTGTGCATGTAGGGGTCATTCACATTTTGTTGCAGAGTGATGTTTGTGATCTGATATGTCCAGTATTGATGGATTGATGTTCGAATCAGTGCTAGCTTACGTGTTCCAATGCTTTCTCCGTATGTTTTCGTTTGTTGTGCCTTATACTTCGCTTTCATAATTTCCTCTTGGTAATAGCACAAGCTGTTGAAATTGTAGTGTTCATATCTCATTCCAAAGTGCAATTTATTGCATTTGCGCAGCTATTTTTCATCTTTAGTTTTATTGACGATTAAATATAAAATATGTTCCGACTGGTTAAGTAGGCTATGGGGTTACCTGGATGATGATTAATAGTTAGTGGATTGTGTAATTAATAGTCAGTTGATTAAAAAATCATGTTATTGAAACCTTTGAATATTTAAGCCGATTGATTTTTGTTTTATATGGAGAAATTTGTATATGTTTAATAATTATTTCAACTTTTTTAGTACAAATGAGATATTCATCAAATCGGCTGTGTGCCCAATTCAAATATATGTACGATAAAAGTTGAATTTTTTGACGGGCCAAGTCATTTTAATCAATTTATGTGGTAGACTTTGCTTGGTTTTGTTGATCAATTGGTTTTTAGTACGCCAAATATATATATATATATATATATATATAAGACATTAAATAGACAAAGATAAAAATAGATAAGAAGTATTGGAACAATACAAGAATTAAAAAGACAGTCAAATTATTAGAAAGAAACATATAGATGAACTAATAAATCTACAATTACACAAAACCGTACGACTTGCCACATCCGACAAAGGATTAAAAGTTTTTATATTTGAGTACCCATGAACAGGATCTTCATTAAACAGTCAAAATTCAAACCAGATAGAAAATGAAAGATTTTATCGCAATTATTAAACCAAGAATAAACGTTATTCTGCAAAAGGTAAAGGAACACGTTTAATCTGCATTGGCAGATTACGAGAATACATCATGAATCATAGTATAAATTCAAAAAGCGAAACATGTTGTAATATCCCCACAAGTCTGTATTGCAAACCAAAATCTTCCAAAACTTGACTACATCAGAGACTCCTCAGATGCGGCACAGTTTGTCAATGTTCAATGCAGTGCAATATAAACCAGCTAAGTTTCTCTGGAATTGACTTCAACCACAAAGGAATATCATGAACAGAAATGGAAAAACATTCTTGTAAACAAATGGTATCGTTTGACGTCTCATCCACATTTACGAATATTACACTAAAAACATAGATCTTGTGTGTTCTGATTAAAAATAAGTTTATATATTGTCCCATTGACACCAATGATCTCAAAGACGATATATTAGCATGTAAAAATTGCTATTTACTTTTATAGGTAATTTTACCAGGTGTCCAGTAGTGTAGCTATGGAAAGCTGACTTGCAAATCGGTTGGCAGATGTATACATACACCATCTTGAACAAACAAGCCTGAAAAACATAATTGACCAATGCGTTCTCTACAAAGTGTATGTCGTTGATATTGTATTGTTCATCCCATACACAGCACATCCAACCGAAATCCACAAAAAAGCCAGTGTAGCCAAACAAGGCATCAAATTCACTCTCGAGGTAGGGGAGACATTAATTTTCTTGAATGTCAGATTCACTCGAGAAGTAAATGATTATTTGACACTGGTACTACATTGAATGTCTACTTTCACTGGGCAATAGATTCTTTACACGAAGATTTCGTCTGCTTAAAAATAGAAGATCAATTGCCAATTCTCTCCAAATCCTTCATAGTCTAAAATTTTTCATGTATTTGCTGCATCATATAAAATGACGTGCGAAAAAACAATTGATCTATAGAATCTAACAGCATTTACCGTTGAAAATAAATTAAAAAGGCTTGACATTGTCTTAATCTGAAATGAGGCACGTAGACAATTTCAAGTATTATTTAAATTTTACAACCAGCAAAATCAAAAAAAGCAATATACATATTCAAAGCTCTTAGTACAAAGGATCTAGTACCCGGTCTAAATATTAAGACGCTGCACCAGCATGATATTTTTATCAACCGATCACGAAACATACGATACAAAAACTATTTATTAGCATCCAGGAAAGCACAAGCACGCATTAGACCAGCCTTAACAACCAATCGATCAAATACTTTAAATCAAGTTCGCGAGCTTGAAGTAAAAACCAACCCCATTGTACTTAACCAGTCGTAAAATAACATAAAAAACTACCGCCAGTTCGACGACTGGTTAAATAAAATGTGATTTGTGTTTACTTCAAGCTCGCAAACTTGATGTAAAAAAGGTTAACACCACCCGCGCAATCAATTATTGTTTAATTCGGTCGAAGTGGCAACAATACGAACAAGATAACACAGCTACTCACAAGACATTCCTGCCATTGTTCACACTGACGAAAATTGCACAAAATTATAACTGATCAACATTGAAAACTGTACACCCTGAGCGATAACAAATGGAACAGAATGAAACTGGAAATAAACAGCGAAATTAAACATTCGAAAACGCAATAACCAACAAAGCAAACACTTGGTCAAAGCTCGATGCGTCAGTGCCAAAATGAACAAATTTGAAACATAACTTAGAAACCAAATGCGAATGACCCCTACACTCACGCAGCAACGTACACAGTCACATATGCATATGCACTTATAAGTAAACCCGCCATTAACGGCAATTAATAAATAGTAATAAAAAGGAAAATCACACCGGTTATCACCTGCATAATGAAATAAACACACCAGAAAGCATATAAATAAAAAAATGTATAGTGTTGTTTTGTATTCTCGATATGAGAATTTGTTATTACATGTGTATTTCTTCCTTATATATATATATATATATATATATATATATATATATATATATATATATATATATATATGAATATGTCAATGTACGTGTTTAAAAGATAATACCTGATCTCCAGCCATAAGGACCGAAATATTTTAAATTATATATATATATATATATATATATATATATATATATATATATAAATATATTATATATATGTAAATTTCTATGTATATTAAATGTGTTTCTTATATATTATTTTGTAACAAAATTTAATAATATCGGTCGGGCCTAAATTGTCTTAAATATTTTTATTGAATATTATTAAGTTAACTTTGTATTTGTTAACAAGAAGTTAACAGGTTTTACAGAAAACAATAACTTGACCCTCGGCCTGAGGAAGTATAATAATGTTTTTCGTAAGGAATTATGAATTCGCATGTCTCTAATTCGCAAAGCGCTACACAAATGCAGAAAATAAAAATTGGTGTGACTTTAGATCTTTTCCAGTATTTGATATGTTTTTTTCGAAGTTTGTATATATATATATATATATATATAATGTACAATAGCGGTTCTTTAGTAAATATATTTTGGTAGTAAAATTCATTCAGTAGACTGGTTTCAATCTTATTGAGAACTTAAATTACTGCAGAATTTTCCGAATACCGGAATTGAACCAGGTCCATTTAATCCGAGTGCACTGTCCCACCCGTGCCGCATATTACACGCAACTTTATGTCACCTATCAGCTTATATTTCTCGTATGCATATTGACAAGCTTACCTTGCAAATGCTTAACAACATAAATTGAGATATTCTATCAATAAATTTTCCGGTGCACATTAAATAATGTGCATGGGAACTAGTCTGATTTCTACGCTCTGTCTGTTTTTCTTTGGAATAACTGCCAATACTTACAAGAAGAACAATAATCCCTTTTCATCGTTCAACTCACGCGAGAGAACAATTTTCATTTTTCCGAATAAATACATACATGCACCATCAGGAACGTCAAACATTTCGGAGTACAAATTATCACAAAACACACACACACACACACACACACATATATATATATATATATATATATATATATATATATATATATATATATATATATAAATTAAACAAGCAATAGGCCCTACATTCAAAAGATTTCAAAATATGATATGGAATTCATTAGGCCACTAAATAAAAATCCAACAGCATTAAACTACAATTAATTGCGCGGGTGGTGGTAACATTTCTTTAAATTAAGTCTGCGAACTTGAAGAATACACCAATCCGAAACATAGCAAAACTACCGCAAATCGCACTAACTTACACGTTTTTTCCTTCCACGATCATGATCAAATTACGACGGAAAACTGACTAGCATGGATCAAACCGTATTGAATATATATGAAAGCAAAATTAGATATTTGGCTCTTACCTAAAGTAGTCTCGTATAAATTGTTTTGATCAAATAGAATGGGATCGGTATTTACTTGAAGCTCCCAAACTTCCTTTAAAAAATTGTTACCACCACCAACTCAATCAATGATTGCTTAATTGTATTCCTTATGAACGTATATGAAGAAAGCAGCAATCAGTTTATGTTCGATATTGCATAGAAATTGTGCAGTCGACATTTCTAAGCGAGACTACTAGAGCTGATAGCCGCATATCCAATTTTCTTTCGATATATATGCAATGCGGGTAGATATTCGCTCTTCCGTTTGCCGTCGTACTCTAATGATGATCATGGAAGTTAGAAACTGATGAGTAAGTGCCACTGGCGGTAGTTTTGCTATGTTGTTTGACGACTGGTTAAATGCAATGTAATTGGTGTTTACTACTAGCTCGCAAACTTGATTTGAAGAACCAACAGAGTTGTTCACGTACGGGGAAACACCCGACCATCTGTTTTATCATCATTATCATTAATAACAGTGGCAATAAATGCACAATAAGCCTGTGTTATCACAGGGGTCACAAAGTAAATCTCATAAACAATGATAACCAAAAAGAGCACACTAGTGTAAAAATTCTTACACGCAACACCTAACGAAATGAAAACTTAATCAAACACCTTCCGATCGATAAAAGAACGAAAAGATCAAAAGCACGTAATAATGATCCATACCAGCTCACACGAACACAAACTCCAAAATCTACACAGAATGAACCGTAGACTGCCACAAATAAAATCAAAAATATCCCATTCGCAATTTCAGCTAAAAACCATGAATGGAAACAAGTAAAATATTCTCATATACGTGGCTGAATAAACTAGCGATTTTTACATGTAATTTATTGCCAACTATTCAATATCGTTTCGCTTTAATGAAATACTGTGTAATATCCAAAGGCAAAGGATTTTGGATAATATATATATATATATATATTGGCTTAACTAATTTTATACATTGAACTCAAACTGTTTTGTCTATCTATCTTGATGACAAACCGTCTTGGTTTATGATCTTACATGTTAAGAAGGAGAATACCTGTGTGCGCAACTATTGAGAGGCATTATCGCTAGAAATATATTTGTGTATTCAGTGTATTTCTCGAAAATTTTAAGCGGTTAAAATGAATTTCATACTCAGTTTTACATTTTCAGCCTCACTCTTAAACCGATTAACACGGCACGATCGTAAATGCTCCGTTTATATTAAATTAATTGCATAGTGACATCTACTTCGTTTGAATGAATATTTTGATTAACTTAAGTGACATTTTTCGGTTACAATTACCTGATCTGCGTTTTGACTAACACGTTTGCAGGAGTTTACATTCTTTAGTAAAATATTTCGGCTGCTTTTTATCGGCAGCCTTCTTTAGTTGTTCCAGTTTAAAAGAAAACATACCAATAAAGCAAGCACGGTATTTCCTTTGGCTATGATATTTATACTTCAGAATCATCTTTAACTAGGTAAAAGCAGAAAACTACTGGAAAGAGAAAAACTGCGTTAGTCGAAACGCGGATCAGGTAATTTCTACTAACACAGTTTTGTAAAACGTCATTCCGTTTTCGGTTAAAAGTTGTTTTAGATTTTATTTATACCATTAAATAAACGAAATATTAGTTCCGATTTAAACAACATATGAGTAAAAGCAATAGAGATATTTAAAAATTTGATGTATGTATGTGTTCGAGATAAAATGAAATAAGAAATTAAATTTCTTGTTAAATTTCATTTAGAAATGACTTGGTTTGTACTTGATAACAAGCTTAACTAATCAATTTCAGGATAACAGTCGATAATTGCACAGACAATATCAAAACATTAAAATTTATTAAAAACTGCATAGAAATTATTGAATTATTTTTTCGCTTTACTTAATTGATTAACAAAACTATTTAGTCAGATATTAATTTGTTATGTAAAGTTCAGTTTAGCGGTACCATACATCAGTGAACATCACAAAAATGGCGAATCCCTTCCATGGTGTTATGATCAAACCTGTGTTTGCTAGTAAGACTTTTAAAATTACTTTAACTGCGACCGAACAAATTGTTTCGAATGCGTATACATAAAGCAATTGAACTATGTGGTGCATAAATTTCTACCATTATGACGCATAATCTATATTCACCTATTGTGGAAATTAGCATGGCCTATATTTATATTTATCCCTAAACTTAGAAGAGGCTGTGATACACGTGAACTGCGCAATTCTCTGTTCTATTCATCGAGATTTTATAATTTTATTTTTCTATGTATAATAAGGGACGAAGCTAATGAATTGCGTTACTCGAAGAGAATGAAAACTTTTACAGTGGCAGTCAGTGCCATCTTTGAGACTTCAAACAAAGCCAAGCCACTTCGTATTCAATAATAGTTTTCTCTATAATTTATTTCCTCTGAGTAAAATAAAAAGTGGCTGTCAGTAAACGGAAAATAGTTTACCTACCCAGTATTGGTATTTTTATGACGCATATTAAAGTATGTTATGTAAGAAGAATGATTAAGGGATCGGTTTAAATACAAACGTTTTTTGGGAAATTTCTGATTTAATGGGGAAACTGGTCAGGGTATTTTGGAGTTCAAACCGCCTCTCACTATACCTGGTATTTTTTACAATACATATGTCTACATCATTTGCGTAAATATAGCAATATGCCCATTAATTTCCTATGATAAGCCCACAATATAATGTATCACATACATAGTTAGAGCACCACACGGATTATAACCCATTTATACAAAAAATAAACCATATTTATTCTGTAAATTAGAGAGAATTTTTCCTGAATTAATGGGATTTCCTGGTTAAAAGAACATAAAAATAAATTTGGGCTGAAATCGGGAACGTTTATAGAATTATAGAAAAACGGCAATTTACAAGTTTTTATAAATTAACTGGAGTTGCAGAAGAATTCCAAACTTTTATCTAAAAACCATTAGTTCTTTAAACTAATGTGGTGTTCATTAATCGAATCTTTTATCATTATCTGCAAAGAATTTATTTAAGGATTTATTTACTCTAACCAGTATAAAAATTGATATTAATTATCCGAAAACTCGGTGTTAAAATCCTATGCTTTGAGATGAATCCAGAAAGTCTTATCATATATTTATATATATATATATATATATATATATATATATATATATATATGTATATATATAATTGTATTATCACCGATATCAAAAAAATTGATATTGTATATAATAGATTTTATGATTTTATTTAATCAACGATACAAGAAACTATTGTTGGTATAATCCACAAATCTAAATTGAATATATATATATATATATATATATATATATATATATATATATATATATATATATATATATATATATATATATATATATATATATATATATAAAATATTTATTAAATGAAAAGAGCCATTAAAAATAATTTACAATATTTTATTTTGACTGTAATTCAACAATTTTGAAAAATAGTTTGTATTAAAATTTTTATTAGGTAATCTTTGGAAATGATATAGAAATGAGGCTCGCGTATGCTATTTGTGCGTCAAAGCATTAACATAATTGAAGGAATAGTTTTTGCAATAAGTTCACGCAGTTTTTTGCAGATGGAGAGTTTCTATTGTCTAAAACATCATGGCTGATATGAAGATGGAGATAAATCAATGCTCTTGACAATGGTTGGATTGCCACAAGCACTACTGATATCGAATACATATAAGAAAAATTACGAGATATACGGTGTCAATATATTTCTTATCCCAATAGTGAACGCTTTGTTGACTGATAGGTATTGTAGCAACACGAATTGAGAAATTATTTGTTCAACTAATTTTGACTTTAATTTTGTTAGAAATCTTTTGAACTCTGTCTGGTAGTGGAGCAATTCTGCCTCCGTGATTCAATACAAACATGTACTCTTTTATGATATATCTCTTATACATTCAAAATTCTACTTCTTAACTTTAGAATACCTGGTTTCACAGAATTCCAGTTATTCCCCATTTACACACAATTTCGAAATTTGTATCTGATCAAAAGTCAGAATCTTTTATTATGATAAATTAACGTCCAGATTAAAATTTTTTCTTTAATTAGATAGACTCTCTAAAATTAAAATTAATTTTTGGTCATACGCAAAACAATTTTTGTTGAAAATATAAGATCAATTTTATAATTTATGATATTTTTCTATTTATTTATTATATACATAAATAGAATTATAAATATCATTTTTTGTAATTTGGAACTTGTCTAAAATTATAAAATGTAATTCCAGTGACAGAAACATATGTATTTATTGGCAGAAATGTTTTTCACTTTAGTATGAAGATTAAAATAATTAATATTTGTATTAACTAATACCAGAACATTGTATCTCATTCCTGAGACTCAAAGTATTGTTCAGAAATGATATATTGATGTGTTAGATGTACCTGAGCAAGGCGGTAATCTAATATTTGGATAAAAGCTAGAAACCGGTATTTTAAATCTTATGTAATTAGGCGTTCTGATTTTGTATTGAGAAGTTTGAAAATTTCGGAATAGGTCCGAATCAATTCAGATTTTGAGCAATCATCTTTATTAAATTGTTGATAAGTTCTCACTTTAACTTATTTTCACCAATTTAAAGTTTAAATTTGTGAAATAAATGCATTACCAGTTTTTTCAAGCAAATTATATCAAATAAACTAGTTTTTATTAAAAATGTTGCAGAGCTTCCTTTCAGTAAAGTTTAACTTTAAACTCATATTACCTTGAAATTGGGTTTTGGGTTAGACTTGTTTTCGACACAATATAATCATTAAGAAATTCATCCCAATAAATCTGATTATTTAAGTTATCACAAGATAATTTAAAATCAATATTATACAGAAATATGTTCCGCGTAATAACTCATTGTTGTATTTCATATTCATTTTCGTCCATTAAAAATATATTCATACGAAAATGTATTTTATAGGCAGTAAAGTTTGCTTTCATCATCGTTTTTTGAAGAAATTTTTTCTCCATCCGCGCACTGAATTGTGTTAATTATATATTTATGTGGCGAAAGCGGCAAAAAGGTAATTTTCGTGACTGCAAAGATATTGCGCAGCTGGCATTTTTAATTCAGATTTATTTATAAGAATCTACTAGAGGTAAGAAATTCATATTTAATTTTAATTTCTTTATATATATATATATATATATATATATATATATATATATATATATATATGAAAGCAAAAACATTTATTACATGGACAACATTTACACAAATCATATTTCTACCAGTATCTACAGTTATTATTCAGGATTCGTTAGTATATTCGTTCATCCAATCCCAACTGTACATTTGTCGTAACCAATCCCCTCTTTATTACGTCAGTCTTTGTTTTGCGATATTTAGACCACTCCTTTTGTGCAACGTCATTTTGTGTGTCATCGCTTTTATTGTAATTGCGTCCGTAATTAAGACCTGTCAGTTATGTCTTAGTTCCGGGCCATTTTAATTACTTTTTGAATTATTTTCTGCACTTTTAAGCAATGGTTCAGCTTATTAATTGCAATAGCTTTAAAGATCAGAAGAAGTTTTTCTGTTTATGCCTTTGTACAGAACTGAATTTGTTACTACTAACAGTAATGGACCTGTGAGCTGTACATGTTCGTAATTTACTGATAACCGTATATATATATATATATATATATATATATATATATATATATATATATATATATATATATATATATATATATTGTACTCTTCCTATGTGCAAAAACAAAAAGACATTTCATCTGATACAAGAAACGCTTCTTTGACATTATCTTCACAAGTATCTACAAATGATCCTCTATTTATATATAAATTGTAAGTCTAAACAAGATAGAAATGTGATAAAAATAAAAACCAATCAATTGCGTGCGTCACATCCAGTTCAAGTTCAATGCCTGAACATGTTACTTCTGCATAAAACATCTGCAGCCGGAAATTCCAGTCAAATACAATTTATGCGAGAATAACATATGTGAAAGCCGCATATCTAATTTCGCTTTCTATATATATGTATTGCGGTTTGACACTCGCTAGTCAGTTTGCCGACGTAGTCATATGAAACGCGTCAGTTCGTGTCACTAGCGGTAGTTCTGCTATGTTGTTCGACGACCAGTTATCCAAAACGGGACTCATGTATAATTCTATACGCCTGAAAACAATTAAAAATATTTTAATATTATCCATATAGAAATAAAAAAGTCAGATTCCACTATTCAGTATATTAGAAAGGATCAAACGGCAATGCAGACATATGGAAAACAATATTAGCTATGTGGCTCTCAACTCCAAAGATAATCACAAATTTTATTAGCCTTAAAGATGTTAGATGACATTTATTCCATAACAATCAATGCATATTAGTGTACAAACATATTTGTATATATGATTGTATGCATGTCTGGGTGTGTGAGTATTTTGGTGTATCACTATGAATGTAATTTAATAGTTAATGGAGCAGGATATTAGGGCAGACATACATATAGATTAGTAAGTAAAATAAATATAAATAGATGTGTCTTGAATGAGGATTTCACGTTTTGTGTATGTCTTTTTCGTGAATATATTGTAATTACAGAGGATGTAACTTAAAATAGATTACCAAAAGGTAAAATAATCGGAAACAATTAGTTAAATGAATTTTCGTAGTTAGTAGTTATTTATCTGTCTACACACACATATATATATACACACACACACACATATATATATATATATATATATATATATATATATATATATATATATTCTACATTACCCTTACATTTGTAAGAAGAACGTTGAATTTTAATCAGATGCAAGAACCACTGCTTTGTCATATTCTTTTTAATTGTCTACCAATAAACATCGCTTTGTATACAAATTGAAAGACGAAACAAAATAGAAAAATGTACACATGGAGAGTTTGTGAATTGAGGTAACAACCAATCAATTGCGTGCATTACCTCCAGTTCAAGCTCAATGACTAAGCATGCGTCTTCAGCTGGCATTGAGCTTGAGCTGGAGGTGATACGCACAAATTATTGATTGTTACCTTATTTCACGCTCTCTCCATGTTTACATCTATCTATTTTTTTATCTTTCAAATTATATATATATATATATATATATATATATATATATATATATATATTCAGAATAAGTAAGAAATCAGTGTAAACAATGCTTATTTTCCATGGAACTTTCTTATCGCTATGCGAATTCCTGTTATAAATATTCATTATATAATCAGGTTAAAATAAACAATATATTTATTATCTTAAGCTAATTTTACTGTAAACTGAAATATTTTTAATAATTAAATATTGTTGCAATACATGAAACCAATATGTACGTATAAATAAATGTATGTGATACAAATACACTATATTATTATGATGTGTAAGTTGATGGCATTTGTTAAAGTGTAAAGCGAAAGTATGTCTTCCTGTTTGTATTGAAATTATACCAATTTGATATATACGCCATGATAGATAATAATGAGAAATCATCATGTGCTATAATTTTTACTTTTTTATTTATAATGCTATTTCTTCTAAAATCAGTCGTGTTTAATTTTCCTATTTACCAATGTTCAGTCTCATATATTATACCAACTTAAGTTGTAATACACAATATTCAGGTTCTGTTATTTACGTTGTGCATTTGAATACAAATAATTTGTAAATTTATATTCCATTAGAAGTGTCATTCTGTCAAATATTATCTGGAATAATCCTTAAAATAGCCCTACAACCGTTTACAATCATGAATCTAGGGAAAGCGTAAAGAGGCTGAAAATATTTTTTGTTGTGATTGATTTTCACGAAGTACATAGAAAGACGGGATTTTGTTGTAAATCATATTATACTGAAACCTTTTCTGATAAATGGCATGCGGTAACAAGTCATATTTTTACTGTAAATTGATTTATGCCGTACAATATATTTTGATCAAGAAAATATACAAAATTAGAACATCCTTTTTTAGTTAAATGTGTAAATTAAACGTAAAAGTGACAGTCTTTACAACATTTACTTAAATAAATTTACTTATTCAAATTTAAGTCACACTATTTTATTTTCAAATTGACTCTGGTAATAAAGCAGTGCGTGCGATGTGATGAAAATTATTAATCCCGGTTTTCAAGTAATAAATTTACTTTTGAAGAATTAGTCTTCCTGACGAAATCTTTCTACACAAATTTTGCTAACTCTCCCATTAATGGAAATGAGGAATTTCAAAATAAATAATTAGGTGTGCCCAGTTTTATCATCTAGTATTTAAGTTGCATGAGAAAAAACGCAAGTACTTGAATTTTCTGACCTTATTGTTAGTTCAATCTCATTGAATTTAACTGTTAGAAACACCTTAAGACAGGTACACGCTATTTCCGGGATGCGTTAACAAACATATAAATGTCAGTAGGATAACATTTTGAGATCACTTATAAAGGTCAAGCCTTCAGAATTAAGAAATAATAATATAATAATTCTGGAACAGAGTAATATATATTTTCATTTATTCGCATGTTTCGTTTTAACACTCTCCAATATTAAATAAAATTGTTATTGTGATTAACCAAAAATTTCGTTGTTCTTTTTGAGTTCATAATAATTCAGTCATCTATATATTAAAAGTGTGTCTTTGACGGCCAAATGCAATAAAAGTGCAACATATTAATGTGCAATGATTTATTGGAACTATTGAAAAGAATTCCATGAAATCAGATAATTTATTGTTAATATTGCAGATAAAAAATAAATCAAGTGGAAATGATGTTGGTTTTATGAGTGCTAACAAATGACGTATTCGCAAACTAGAACAAACAAACGGGTTGGTTCTTATAATTCTGCGCAGCAGACATTAAATTTTGGTTTATTATGGAAACCTATGTAAACGGGAATCGGAGGGTGCCAATTAAATTTTTTCGGGGTTCATTCCAAGAATGATTACTTTTATAATAAACACTGCATTCTGTAGGCTGATATAATAATCAAAAATCATTTATTCATTCAGAAAAAGCTATACGAAATAATTTTGGGCTTTATGTTTCAAAAAGAAGACAGTTTAGAAACTTTAACTAACCGATTGAATATTTCTTGTATAACGAATTTTAATAGATATTCACTAATAATTTTCCTAATTCTGTTATTATCAGCATGCAAATCAGGTTTAAAAAAACTGAAGTGTAGTGGTGAGTGTTAGTATATTTGCTAATCATTTTCTAGAATTATAGAACACATACTTGCATGTAGCGTTGCTACATTTAGCCAATTTTTAAAGTATGCTTCTTCCTCTCCATTTTTTCAAAATTTCATGTGATTTATAAATTAATTTAAAAAACGTATTAAGACCATTTATAAAAAGTTCATGATTTTTAAAACAATATTTTATTATAAAACGAACATTAGTTGCGCGGGCGGTGATAATATCTTCGAGCCCTGCCCGCGGCAATTTCTGTCCAATACCTGATGAGATCCCAATAAGGACGAAACCGATCTAGTGGGCGTATTGCCTATTCTAAACTATACAATTCTTAGTTTATACTGACATATGCAAGTAATTAATGGGTCAGGTGCTTATATCAAGGCAACAATTTTGATTATAATAATATTATACAATGACACATTGCTTTTATATACATTTTAAAAAGGAATTTACAAATTTGCATAAGCATTTTATATAGATTGAACTTTAAATAATCTGTGTGTTCTGTTGGCACAGCCGAATGATGCAAAATAAAATAAGGACTTGATTAAATTTGTGTGAATGTATTAGTGCAGTCAAATTTAAACGTTGAAATGCAAGCTGTGAGTTTCAAATGATGGGCCACTGGTATGGCGTATTTAAAACGTAACTTATTTTCGTCAATGAATTTTGAAATAAACGAATTATATTTTATGTAAAAATTTATTATCTGAATTTATTTATATTCTATTCTTGCAAGTTAGATGATGGCATGGGAAATAATTATTACCAAAAATAAATACTTTCACTGGAAATGTGCATTCCTTTAAATCAAGTTTGCGAGCTTGAAGTAAACATCAATCCCATTGTATTTAACCAGTCGTAGAACAACATAACAAAACTACCGCCAGCCGCAACGCACTGACGCGTTTCGACCTTCCTTGATCATCATCAGAGTACGACGGCAAACTGACTATAGAGGATCAAACCGCATTGAATATATATGGAAATCAAATTGAGATATGCGGCTCTCACCTCTAGCAGTCTCACAAACATTGAACTTGACTGGAAATGTCGGCTGCACAATTTCTATGCAGTCACGAACATTACCTGTTTGTAGCTTTCGCCACATAAACATATATAGGCAATACAATTTAACAATAATTGTTTGCGCGGGTGGTGGTGACAATTCTTTAAATCAAGTTTGCGAGCTTGAAGTAAACACCAATCCCATTGTATTTAATCAGTCGTAGAACAACATAACAAAACTACCGCCAGCCGCAATGCACTGACGCGTTTCGACCTTCCTTGATCATCATCAGAGTACGACGGCAAACTGACTATCGAGGATCAAACCGCATTGAATATATATGGAAATCAAATTTAGATATGCGGCTCTCACCTCTAGCAGTCTCACAAACATTGAACTTGACTGGAAATGTCGGCTGCACAATTTCTATGCAGTCACGAACATTAACTGTTTGTAGCTTTCGCCACATAAACATATATAGGCAATACAATTTAACAATAATTGATTGCGCGGGTGGTGGTAACAATTCTTTAAATCAAGTTTGCGAGCTTGAAGTAAACACCAATCCCATTGTATTTAACCAGTCGTCGAACAACATAACAAAACTACCGCCAGCCGCAACGCACTGACGCGTTTCGACCTTCCTTGATCATCATCAGAGTACGACGGCAAACTGACTATCGAGGATCAAACCGCATTGAATATATATGGAAATCAAATTTAGATATACGGCTCTCACCTCTACAGTCTCGCATACATTGAACTTGACTGGAAATGTCGGCTGCACAATTTCTATGCAGTCACGAACATTACCTGTTTGTAGCTTTCGCCAAATAAACATATATAGGCAATACAATTTAACAATAATTGTTTGCGCCGGTGGTGGTGACAATTCTTTAAATCAAGTTTGCGAGCTTGAAGTAAACACCAATCCCATTGTATTTAACCAGTCGTCGAACAACATAACAAAACTACCGCCAGCCGCAACGCACTGACGCGTTTCGACCTTCCATGATCATCATCAGAGTACGACGGCAAACTGACTATCGAGGATCAAACCGCATTGAATATATATGGAAATCAAATTTAGATATGCGGCTCTCACCTCTAGCAGTCTTGCATACATTGAACTTGACTGGAAATGTCGGCTGCACAATTTCTATGCAGTCACGAACATTAACTGTTTGTAGCTTTCGCCACATATACATATATAGGCAATACAATTTAACAATAATTGTTTGCGCGGGTGGTGGTAACAATTCTTTAAATCAAGTTTGCGAGCTTGAAGTAAACACCAATCCCATTGTATTTAACCAGTCGAGATTGTTTAATTTTTAGAGCCTCGCGGATAAACTTAATTATTTCTATTAATAGACTCTCTGTAATTGTACAGGAACCGATGTTCAATTTTGGTTTATATTACATAGCGTATAAATGCCAGATTTTAGTTCGGAAGCACATATACTTCTTCTTAGTTCATTTGAACATTAAATAGAAATTATTAGCGAGAGATGAACAATGTCCGTTGAGCTTAACTGCAGTTTGAAAAGCTTAAATGTCCTTTAAAAGTAAGTGTGCTCGGAGGAAGAATTAAATTTGACCTATAGTAATTTACCAAATGGCAATATCTCTTTGGCATTATTGTTTTCATTTCTAAAATTTATTTATACCTCTCCTGTTTCTTGCAATAAGGTAAAAAATGAGAATAAAATCAAATTGAGCAATAAGAACACATTTTATTTAAATGGAAAATATAGTCGACTGAATATAAAATTTTTATTTTTCTAATTCTTATTTTTTTTTAAATGAAATTTTTAAATTAAAAAATTTTTAAAAAAATCTGCATTGAGAATCAGCATGTTGAATAAAATTCTATTCTCAATCTAATGCGAAAAAAGAAAAAAAATCAGTTGAATTATCACCGAGGTTTTTACAGTGTTATTATTTCGCGGTTTTTGAATAGGAAAGATATGCTTTATTGGACTGTTTTGGTATATCTATATTATTAACAGTTAAACACAGTGATTGTCCATCTATAATAAATTATTTGTCCTCTGCAATACCTACTTCTTAGATGTTTTATTTATTGTATATAAATTTTTCAAACATATTTGTATATACTTTTTTTAAAATCAAGTTTGCGAGCTTGAAGTAAACACCAATCCAATTGTATTTATTTAGTTGTCCAAAAATATAGCAAAACTACGGTCAGTCACACGTGTTTTGTTTTTCGACGACTGGTTAAATACAATGGATTGGTGTTTACTTCAAGCTCGCAACCACCACTCGCGCGCACATTGATTGTTTAATTGTATTACTTGTATATAGTTATATATTATTGGGAACAATAAAAGTTACTAAACTTTCAATTATTTTAATAGAACGAAAATATAATTAATTTTATTTAACGCTGCGTCGATATATTATACGATACAAACAGGCGTCAACAAGAACATTCGTTCGGTTATGCAATCGAATTGTCACAATTTAAACTAAAATGACTATTATGATCATATATTATTTTCATATCAACAGAACAGATAAAACATCTGGGCATTATTTTCTCACATCTCTTCAATTATGTAATTAGTTTGCACCAAAATATTTTACACAATTCATTTCTAGACTCAAATCAAAAGTTTTTCGTATTTTAATGTAATCTTTATAGACAATACTTTTTCGAATAAATAATCTTACATTTAATCTAATATTGTTGTTCGGAAAGATATATAATAAACAAAATCCGGTAAATTTTTATTTAACAAACATGAAATATTTATCTATAAAAAATTTATTGCCAACAATATTAACAAATTATATAAATTTATTTATTAAAAATATATTTACACAATTAATCAATTCCTTTTAAATAAATTTATGCAAAAAGGTTTAATTTCTTTATATTCGATATTTTAATTTGTGCTCAAATAATATATCCGCACAAACTTCATTATTTTTTTTATTTTTTTTGTAAAGTGGGGCAGTCTTCATACTCATGTATTTTAAAGTGTCATATACATAATTTGAATAAATGATTTATATTATTGCTGAAAAAAATTGAATTTATCTTACAGCATTGATTTCAACTATTAGATAAATATCATGTTATTCTTCACACCTTTGTTGAGAACCATAATTATTTTTTCATAAACTGAAAATTTATTTGACTTTACATTAATGCGCCTGTGTAGTATCAGACAGAGATATTTGCGGAAATACAGGGAATTTTATTTAGCTCACACCATTTACTTGCTTCGCAGTCCGGTCCAATATTTGCTTTGCCATATTTATCTGAATTATTAATTTTATTGCTAATAGTGCCATACGTCTATTACGACTGAATTGTGGTGCAGATTTAAAACTAAATTTCTTAGTTAAGATTTTAAAAATTATAAATAAATGATTTGACATCTCCGCAATAATATTGAGAGAACGGGCGTTTCTCTGCTAAACGTACTTTAAATGTCTGAATTTTGAGTAAGCATGCATGATAAAATGTATGCGAAATATAGTAAGCAGTACAAGCATAAAAGCAGACCTGAAAATAAATATCATCATCATTCCAATAAATGTTACCTTTTTATTTATTTTTGTAGAGCGTACTTTTGATTATGGGAGGCAAACATATATTAGCATGAAATTTTATGATGGATAAGACGAATCCATACTATGATATTGATATTTTTGGTCAGAAAGGTATATGATGATACTTCAAACTATTCTGCGCAAGAGGATTTTGGAATTTAATAGATGTATGCCTCCCTACAATTTCATCTATGCTGATGTTATCATCTCGAATTAAATGAATATAAATAAATAAATAAACATATATATATATATATATATATATATATATATATATATATATATATATATATACTTACAGTCTACACTCGGTAATGAGTAGCACACACAGTTTTATAATTACATGACAGATCTATACCAGTTGGGCTGTCATTAGATAAAACGAATCATGACTTGTACGGAAGGCCGCTTGATAAAATAATGCCAAGAAAAAATTTAGAATAGCGTGAATTAACATCTGCAAAATTATACACACGTTAATTCATACTGACAACGAATAAACATTATCATTATAGTTTATTGTGTACATTATGTTCTCAAAATTGATTAAAAGCAATGTTATTTCCACCCACGCAACCAAATGTCTTTGTTTTGTATAAATTTTCAATTCAATACCACTTCTCCAGGTAAAATTGTACTTTTTATATATTAACAGATTTGGGATGGCTGGTTGATACTTTAGGCATAAAAAGACGTCTTATTGGCTCCAGGCGAATGGAAGTCTAACTTAAACACATTAGTTAGTATTTATCTAAAAGTTGTGTGTATTGAACAGCATAGTGGCTCAGGGGTTAGAATCACAGACTCCGCACTAAAGGTACCCAAAGTCAAATGCCGTCGATGGCAAATTATAGACAGTACTTTAATTGTTCCCAATAATGACGACACCGGTCTACTAAATACATTTCTTTACCCATTTATAGCCAACATACATTATTAATTTTATATTTAAAAACACACACACACACATATATATATATATATATATATATATATGTATATATATATATATATATATATATATATATATAGTGTGATTGTCTACTAAATAAGAAATTTCCTTACTTATTTGTAATATACTTTTTATTAATTTTTATATTAAAAAACACACATATATATATATATATATATATATATATAATTAATGTTAATTGGATTATCAAATTACAACCTTGATTAAAATTTAAAAGTAGTATACACTTCATAAAATAACCTATATTATAATACGACGTAAGTAATATTAAAAAGATTGCCAAACGAAACTAAAAAAATCAATATTAATGAATATATAGTAACATATTATGATTTTATTAATTTGAATTAAGCACAATATGAAATGTTGAATGGTTTATGTTTTATACTAAACCAGAATTATTTTTATGAAGACATAATTAAACAGGTCTCACCTCGGAATGAAAGAAATTAAAAATAAATAAACTGAATCACATGTCCCCGAGTGTCATTTTTCTGCCTTAGTCATGCATAAATCAAGTGCCAGGGTATTTCTGATTTTTAAAGTATCATCAATAAATACAGCTGGCGTTAAATATAAAGTAATAAAAGGATTGACATGCAAAGTAATTAAACTGATCGGAGCAATGTCAGAGTTACAAGTATAAAATTATAAATCAGAAGCTTACAATGGGCCATGTATTACACGCAGTCTGAAGTCATATACCAAATTATGTTTCTGGTTAGACTTCCCTTCAGGTGGAACATAGTTGTAATCTGCTCCAGATTTGTCATTAGAAAATAGACATGATGCCACTCGTGGAAGTTATATTGATCTAAAGTATAATAGCAATATGGATTTCATCTCCATAGACTAAAAATTGCAAAAGCAATTCATCGGGCAGACCGGCTTTTTCCTAATTGCAAACTCTTCAAGTGCCATACAGAATTACTGTCTAGTACTGCATAATGACAGATCACGGGTGGCTAGTTTCGAACTTATGGCAATAAGAAATTCAATGTTGGCTCAATCTTAAGCAAAGCCTAAATAAAATGTCAAGTTTTTATTTGATATCAAAATGGCGGTAGTATGCGGTACGAGTGAAGCAGGGTATAGAGGTTTCGACTCCGACAATAATGTGCTCCAGTTCGAGTTCCGTCCTTGGCAAATCCTAGATAATTCTGGAAGAATTCCCTACCTGGACCAAACCGATGTAAAAGATGTATTTCCTTCGCAATTTTTAGTTTATAACGACAACATATGTAAACATAGGATATTTTATAAAGTAAACAATCATCAATTAGGCCAGTATGCATTAGGTGTTGCAAACCTAGTAACAAATTAGTTCAGTTGTGACCAGAAGGATAAACCAAAGGCAACATGAACGAACATTAAAATCTCATGCACATTCGTATCATGCTTACTGGCGACTCATCAGTAGGAGCCGGTATTACGCCCTTTAACCACTATATATTGTGGTGCGGAATGTGGGATAATAGGACGGTACAATCTCCTAGACGAATGTTTAAATCTGCAATAGTGAAGCTAACATCATATAAAGTCTACGACAATGCGACTCCAACGCTAACTCACACTATATAATATATATACCGAGTCTGTAAAGGATACTAACACTATGGCTATTGTGTTGGTAAGCAATACCAACATAACTGTACCGAAGAGATAAATGGTACTAACACAATGGTTTTCAAGTCCGTACATAGTAACAACATGATGGATATCAAGTTATTCTAGGGTTCACCGAAATTGAGAAGTACAGCAATTTCTGAACACCTGTTACTCCAGTAAATCCATACACTCTGGCCTAGATCGATATCAGTTATCACATTTCGCAGTAAGCATGACATCATTAAATTCAATATATAACAGTTAAATACTGTTTGTTGCAGTAATATATATATATATATATATATATATATATATATATATACAATTATATTGGGTGTTGCGAACCTAGTAACAAATTAGTTCAATTGTAGAAGGATAAATAAAGGCAGCATATGAGCAAAATTATAATCTCATGCACATTCGTTTCGTGCTTACTGGCATTTCATCAGTAGGAGCCACTTTATTACTTATAACCACTATATATTTGGTAGAAGAATGTGGAATAATAGGACAGTACAATACTCATTTAACGAAAAATAGTCAAAATGTCTAAAAACATAGTGAACTTGGGAATAGATAAGGCATTTAATGAAATCTCTTCAGTGAGTTTTGGTTTTCTAATAAATTCCTCTTATTGACAAATATTAGTATATTACATTTTGATATAATTCTGTTGAAAGAAGAAAACATTTGAGGCTTTTTTGCATTTTCAATGATGTCACCTCAAGTGCGCATGCTATCTGTTGCAAACAAAGAAACCTTACCTTTACTAATTAACGCATACTTGTTCATTTGGTCAAATGTGTTGGATGCATTGCAGTGAAATATGATTCCAAGTAGACTTAACTTCTGCATTAAGATATCTTTCGTAATTCGAATAGATTCAAAATCCGTGATTACGTCTGAGGGTATGCATATTGGCTAAATATACAGTTTATTCCATTAAAACGCATGATGCAAACATTTATAGTTATCAAGATTTTACACGATCATTGACATTCTCAAAGCGGCTTTACCTAAGGTGAGATATTTCATTCGAATTTACCAATGGTGTCAATACTTTTACGGCTTTCACATTTATTCTCTGATTGTACAATTTATTGCTTCAGGATTTTAGTTTTAACGCTGTACCTAAAATATCAAATTGAAATAAATTTAAATTAACTACTAATATAACTAAAGCACAGACAAGATTGTATCCATACCAAAATATATCATTAACATCTTCTGCATTATAGCAAAATCGTAAGTGTGCTGAAGATATAAATCATGAAAAATGGATGAGTATAGTTAAATTTTTTTCTTAAATATATATTTCATCAAAGCTTAATTGTGACATTTTACACATATATTTTTAACAGTTTATTTCTCAATATATCTGCCTAAAATGCCTCCAACTAACACATATACAATTGTGTATTAGGTATTGCACATATGCTTCGTGTTTTCTTGCGGCTCATTAGTAGGAGTCGGTATTACGCTCTTTACCCACTGTATATTTGGGCGACAACTGGGGGAATATAGGACACTAAAATTTCCTATACGAATGTGTAATCCTTCATTAGTGAAGCTAACTTCATATAAAGTCTTCGACAATGCTCGGGTGGTGGTAACATATTTTTAAATCAAGATTTCGAGCTTGAAGTAAACACCAATCCTACTGTATTTAACCAGTCGTCGAATAACATAACAAAACTACCGCCAGCGGCAACGCGCTGACGCGTTTCGACCTTCCATGATCATGTACAGATTACGACGGAAAAATGGCTCGCGAGGATCAAACCGCATTTTATATATATATGAAAATCAAAATTAGATAAGCGCTCTCACTTCTAGAAGTCTTGCATACATTGTACGTGACGGGAAATGTCGGCTGCACAATTTCAATTCAGTCACGAACATAAGCTTATTTTAGCTTTCGCCACACACATACATGTAGAAAATACAATTGAACAATAATTGATTGCGTGGGTGGTGGTAAAAATACTTTATATCAAGTTTGCGAGCTGTAGTTTTGTTATGTTGTTTGACGACTGATTATATACAATGGGATTGGTGTTTAGTTCAAGTTCGCAAAATAGATTTAAAGAATTGTTCCCACCACCTGCACAATCATTTATTGTGAAATTGTATTGACTATATATGTATATGTGGCGTAAGCTACAAACAGTTAATGTTCGTGATTCTATAGAAATTGTGCAGCCGACTTTTCCAGTCAAGGTCAATGTATGCGTGACTGCTAGAGGTGAGATTCGCATATTTAACTTTGATTTCCATACATATTCAATGCGGTTTGATCCTCGCTAGTCAGTTTGCCGTCGTTCTCTGATGATGATCATGGAAGGTCGAAACACGTCAGTGCATTGCGGCTGGCGGTAGTTTTGTTATGTTATTCGACGACTGGTTAAATACAATGAGATTGGTGTTTAATTCAAGCTCGTAAATTTGATTTAAACTTTGTTTATTTTGTCAGTGCCGAAACAAATATTATGATGCCGAAAATATACATTTTACTAACTCTGATTGTCAAGTCGGTACATGGTACCAAGATGATGAATTTCAGTTTATGCTGAAGTTCACCAACATATTTATATTTACAACTATTTCTGAAAACCACTTACTCCAGCAAATCCAAACACTCCGGCCTTGATCGATATCAGTTACCTCATTTCGTTGTAATAAGAACATCATTTATTTAAATATTTAACAGTTAGATACTGTTTGTGACGGAAAACTTATATATAATCAATTCTGTATTAAGTGTTTACCAAATTGGTTAAAATATTATTAGAGTGATAACACATTTGTTCAAATATAACCCGACGGATTAACACCCTAATACGGTGTATATATATATATATATATATATATATATATATATATATTAGTTTTCCACCACAATAATATCCAGAAAAAACATCTTTATTGTTTCAAATTGAAAATAATAAAGTTAAACCTATTTAGGTTTATTTAGAAGCATAATTCGAGTCATTGCGAAAATATTTTTTGCAGCATTTTATGTATATATATATATATATATATATATATATATATATATATATATATATATATATATATATATATATAAATTTTAGACACGTTAATTGAGCAAACTGATGCTGACCTTGAGATATGGTGCATACACTGGCAATAATGTGATTTTAAAAACTAGGTTAAAAATGTACTTTAAAATTATTTAAACATTAATTGTGAACATAGGAAATCTTCAAGTAACGTCTCCGAATAATATTAATATATTTAATTAATTATTTTCCCATTATAATTTATAGAAATTTATTACGTCTGTAAGAAGTTCCGTAGGTGTCATTAAAGCGAATTATATGCTTAATAATAAAGATTTATATTATCATACTTTGTGATATTTTCACCTGTGAGTATAAGATACAGGGCTCCCAAAAGAAGTGCAATGCCATGTCAAAGCACAGCATATTATAGAATTGGCAAATGTGTAATATAAATCACTAGTCAGTAAAGAAAGTCAGGATATTTTGAATTGCGCTGTTAGAGCAGACTGATTTTAGTTTTTAGCCAGCTGATTTAGAATCATACTGGTTAATGAGTACTAATTGACAAAAAATATTCAAAAACAATTTCTTTTCTATTTGAGCCGTCACAAAATGTGAACACAAGCAATCCTGCCAGTAAAACAACTTTGCAATCTATCAAATTTTAGTTTATGTATTTAAAGAAATGACGATGAAAATAAATTCTTATTTTCATGCGCAGGAGTTGGAAAATTTATAGCAAAATATCCAGAAAGATATATGATCATAGGAGAGAAACAGAATCACTAATTATCGTATTTAGTGTATGTATAGTATCAACTGCAAATAAACTTTCTGTCAAGTAATTACTCAAGAAATAAACAGTGTTATTAATCATTATTACAGTAAAATTAATCCAATATATTTTCTGTGTATTTCAAAATAAATCATTTTACAGCAAGATTTTCTATTATTTTACTAATGAAAGAAAAGTTATTTTGCCTTATCTAACATAAGCGGATTTATCGAGTTATTGCGATGTTCATACTTCTTTATGCGACGGCTATACGAAGAATATTCATGTCATATTCAACCAGTATTTAGCAATATTTAAAATTTTTACCAAACACGCTCACGGATCACTTTATCATAAAATCCATTTATGTAATTTATTTATAATCTGCATTTCACCTAAAACGTAAATAAATAAATGTCAATATTTTTAATCGTTCTATGTCAAGAAATGTCAAATTTTTTTCTTCAAACGAAAAGATTTGACAATAGGCAAAATGAAACGCGAAACGTTTTGTGAACCCCAACTATACGAAGGGCTATTTGTTTATTGAGATTGTTTATTCGTGTATCGTGCAGAAGGTGTATAACAGGTTACACATTGCCGCAAAAAGTAGATTCACCAACAAAGAACGACATTATGAAAATATACTGATATATAAATCTTATTCAGCCATTTTCTAATTGTTGGCTAGGAAGTGCAAAAAAAGCGGATGTGTTAATAATTGATTTAACTCTTAATTAAAAGTGAAAATATCAACTGCTAAATGTTTTCACGTCAAAAATGGAATCGAAACATTGCAAAAATTCGTCATGATAAAATTCTTTGTTTTAAGCAATTCAAGGTTTGCTAAATAAGGTTTATTGAGGAAAAAGATGGCAACTTAGGCTGTAAATCTGTACAACACTTTACATAGAACAGTTTATTTGTTTAACTTTAATATGTACGCATAGTATCTTTCTCGATGCAGTCAAGAAAAACAATAAACCCATTTCGTCTAACTTTTCGCACAACAGCAAAACTGCCGTCGGAGCGCACGTGCTTTGCGTTTCGAACGTGTAATCTCAGCAACAGAGTTCGACTGTACACTGAGTAGCAAAATAAAAACCAAGATGTATGTATATGATGAGGTTGTGATATATCGCATTATTACAATATTGAACGTGGACAGTCGCAACGATTAGACAATTTTTGTGGCGGAGTACCAATATATATTCAATTATGTATAAGGTGCTGCGCACCTAGTATCACATTATTTTGAATATAACCGAAGGGAAAACCATAGACAGCGTAAAGGGAAAGTACAAACTCGTGTACATCGTTTAGAGTTAACCGGTGTGTCATCATTAGATATCGGTATTAAGCCCATTACTCACTAGATATTTGGGATGGAGAATGCAAGTTCAAATCGAACTCGCTGTATATATATGTATATATTCCGAGTCTGTAATATTGGTATCAGGTACTGAAACAATAGCCATAGTGTTGATATCCTTAACAGACTCGCTATATATATTATAAATGAGTTGTCTTTGAAGTCGATTCGTCGAAGACTTTATATGAAGTTCCGTCCTGTTTTCTCACGCTCCTGTCCAATATATATATATACTCGATTACTAGTAGTTTAAGACGGATTATATAAGCTAAAGTTGTCGCTTTCCTATATCCGGTAGACATGATTAGAACAATATTTATCACCACCCGCGCAATCGTTGTTGGCTTGAGCGTAAGTGTTGAAGCTTGAAATTCTGTATAAATCTCCGCATTTTCGGAAGCAGTAAAGGCATAAAAAATGCCTATTATAGAAAAACCTTGTTCAGCTCTGTCAGGCACTCTTTGTGTAACCATTTGTATAAAAAATATATAATTTTTTTTTAAATACGTAAACAACTGATCTATTGCCATTTCTAGAGGCCCTTTGTTTACTACCGTAAGAGAGCCTCTGAGATGCCAGGACAGGACAATCCAAATATGCGGTATGATCATCTAATTTGGAACACTTAAGTTCCTCTGAACTATCTTTTAAGCTAAATCCCTTAAGTCAATTGGCTAATTGCTCTTTATCCTTAATATTTAATAAACCAGCCATAATATTAGAATAAGATTTCTTGCAATTTATATATTATAACAATAAGTGTGCTCACCCAAAACACTGATATCCACAGATGACGGAACGACACGGCGGTGACATTGAAAATAAATATCCACTTAAATTACCTGAAGCAAATTTTAGATCCTTCCCAATAATGTGTATTAAGAACGATAGTTGAATGCAAATTTCAATACTTTATCAGCAAAGAGTATTCAGATAGAACCACACAGTAAAGCGTACGTGCAACAAAACAACTAAGAAAAAAATTACATGTTTTTTCTGTACAATGTGTCTACATAATAAAAATAAACCTTACACTTACAATAATCGATCATATAATTTATTTTACAGATCAAATACACAAACTGCTTTTTTAATTATTGAGGAAAATAAAAAACTTTCCGATTGTGTAACATTCAAAACAGAAATTCCAATATATAATGTCCGTTCTTACACGCTGAATATAACTGCACACATCGAAGACCAATTTTTATTAAAGAAATATTTTAAAGCATTTGATAAACAAGTTTTACTGCACTCTTTAAATGTTTGACCATTAATAGGGCATTTAATGGTTCACGGAACCACGGGTACCTTTCCGGATAAAAAAATTATTCTGTTCAGTTTAATGCGCACATTATATGCAATCTGTTACGTATATATTTGACTTATTGAACAAAAGCATAATGCATGAATAATTATTATCATTCAGCTTCCTCAAATTAACTGCCTACGTCTAATTTTAACTTTTGTTATTTTCAGACCATAGGCTCGAACAAATTTAAGATCATAAGGAAAAACGAATATGTTTATTTGAAATAACTTCGGCACTTACATAATCAAAATGCTATAACGAAATTATTAAAAATTAAATAATATTTCGTGCATAAGGTTATTGTAAAAATCGATACTCGTCAACAACTGCATGGCAACAATATTCAATTGCATCAACCCAAAAACTCCAATATGACAGTTAGATACTACTAGTTTGCGGAGAACTAATACATACGCAGTTGTGCCTTAGGTGTTGCGTACCTAGTTACAAAGTAATTCAAATATAACAGAAGAATAATTCAAAGTCAGTAAGAGCGTAATGTATAATTTCGTACACATTCGTTTCGTGCTTACTGGCGACACGTCAGTAGCAGTCGGTATTACGCTCTTTACCCAGTTTATATTTGGGTGAGGAATGTGGTAAAGTGCAACAGAATAATCTCGTTTACGAATATGTAAACCTGCAGTAGTGACGCTAACCTCATATAAAGTTTTCGACAATGCGATTTCAAACCAACTCAGTATATATGTAATATATAAACCGGCCGCGGAAGTAACCTGAACGACTGAAACCGATCTAATTAATGGATTTCATCTGCCACGTTTGCAATGTGTAGTTTGTTCATTATTTGTACATACATGCAAAATAAAACTTTGTGTTACAACAAAATGCGTTTGTGAAATAGCGTCAATATTCTTCGTTTGACAGTTGAAACAGTTATGCGTGTTAACGTTCCGTGAAATTTACAACTTAAATCATGAGTCAATAATCCTAAAAAAAACTATGCATTTATTACCAAATGATCCGTCAAAGCCAATAAAAAAATTTCTTGCCCGTCAACCTTGTTTTTTTAATTTTTCTATTTTTGGTTTAAAAGTTAGATATGTCCACATTTAGTATGTATTGTATAACAATATTAGAATCACAAATCATTTAATCCACTATAATTATGATCCTGTGCTACCATTATGGCTCCTCTTGATTTGCGTTAGCTTAAATTTGCTCTCTTATATATAAATAATTTTCAAAATTCCATATTTATTGGAACGTTGTAAGCTGTGCTCCGTACTATATTTACCTGATATTTGTATTCGTGAAAATATCTTTTTTCTGTAGGTAGCATAAAGAACTTTCTTTGCCTCTTCATGATAATCGTTGACATTTTATGATTTCCATTATTCATTCCAAATTATTTATTCCACCATGTATAAGCTCTTTGAAATTATATGCTCATCTTTTTAATCGCTTGTTGCTAAAACCAGTTTATTTTTTTAGGCTCAGCCAACTGTTCAAATGCAGTGGTGATGAAGATGAATTCGGTTGACAATTATCTAGCTACTGTCTGTCTTTTTCTTAACCAAGATCTATTGCTTTCGACGATTTTGTAGTATAAATAGCATTCAAGAGAATGTCTCTTTCCTATCATTTTCCGGTGTTGAGAGACTGAAGTACTTGTTACTGTGTAATGTTAACAAATTTCCTCATCTTATTATTTTTTTAAATTGAAATCCTTTAAGGCTTTTCAATATTGCTTTTTAGAGATAATGCACAATAACTTGCGTCCATTAAAGTTGAAAATCGCTGCTGGATAATCTTATGTTTCGCTTTGATAGACTATTTTTCTGATCTCAAAGCTTTCATTGTATTATAATTGTTTCAGATCTTCCTTTATTGCAAAACTTCGCCCTAAGCTACAGAACTACTTTGAGATTGTTTGGCTGTTAAATTTCTGTTTAGTTAAACACATGTGATTTACATAGTGTCGATATAAGCAACTTTTAAAGCTGATCCTTGATGTCTCTTTTTACCTTCCTTAATTCTTTCATTCGATCGCCATATGTAGGTTATATCTTTGCAGTACATAGACTAAATTATCATCAATAAAATGTTTTCCTACAGTTCCATTTTAAGCTCTGTTTTCTCAATTGCATTAAGCATATCTCTATCTATCACCTGGATTTATCGAACATGAATGCATTCAAAACATTTATAAACAAATTTATTATATGGTTTCAGCCCCAAGAATCCTCTAAAGAACTAATTTTTTAGGTTTACGATAAATATTATCTAATAATTACCTATGTGGCAATCTTCTTTTCGTTAATATGATTTCCACAGTGTGCTTGTTCCGTTAAACTTTTTATTTTGTATCTCAGATGACTAATGTATTGGTCCACTTGCAGAAAATCAAAAAAATCATTATTTTTTGTCATCAATATTGTTTGCATTACATATTTGCTAATATTTCGTTGTTGGTTAATCTGAAATTTCGAAATATTTAAATTAAGAATTAATTTCATTTAAAAAAATATACCGTCTATATAATATGATCTGTCACAAATAGTAAAATTATGTCTATTGTGAAAATCGATTGTAAACTTTCTACCTATGGTTCGATAAATTGACTTTGATTCAATTAATCTATTAAAAAGGTGACATTTTGCGCATTACACGACTACTGCAATTGTGTGCTAGGTATTAAAACCCATACCAAATATATATGTCGGAAATATGTGGGATAATTGGACAATAATTTCTATTATACGAATGTGTATTAAAGCAGTAATAAAAAAATCTTTAACAATGGACATCAGTGGCAACATACTATATACAATATAAAATAAGCCTGAAAATTGTACTTGTACCAAGTTTTTTTAAAATATCAAGCCTTTACTGGTTAAGCCAAATTTCAAAAAATAAAAAGTACATCTATGTATGTTACCCCAGCTATACCGCATACTTTGGCTTTGATCAGCATCAAATATGCATGTTGTCATGCGATTAATTATGAAACATATATTGATTTTTATAATGAACTAATATATATATATATTCATTGTTCCCTTCCTGTGTGCAAAAACAAAAAGAAATTTTATCAGATATAAGAAAATTTTCTTTCTCATAGTCTTCTCAAATATCTACTCATGAACATATCTTTATATATAAATTGGAAAGCAAAGCAAGATAGAAATATTTGAACATAGAGAGAGTGTGGAAAATAGAAACAAATCAAATTGCGTGCGTCACATCCAGTTCAAGCTCAATGCTTGTACGTGCTTCTTCTACTTACATAAATCCGGCTGCAATTTGTTTATCCATAAGGCTTCGTATTTGGCTAGCTCCTTTTTGTTTTTACATTTAGTAATTACTTTGAATGCTACGTCTGGAGAACATACGTGCGTTGTTTCGATGATGTGTTACGCAATAGCAGACGTGTATTCACCATTTGATTTAAAACAGGCGTTCAAGTTGCAATGTTCCCTCATTCGAGTAATTAACCGTCCGGTCGATCGGCCTACGTAAATTGATCGACAACTTGCGCATGTATATTGATAAATAATGTTTGATATCAACATTAACAGCTGTTTCTCTTTGATTGCTGGTAAAGGCAAGTGTGTTACCCTAAATAACACTCGTAGTTTGGCTGCATTAAATGTGCATGTCAATGCTGCTTCAACTTTCTTTTGTGCCATTCGGGAAACTGCATCCCCCTTAAATGGGATGTTTAGGTAGACAGTTTTCTTTTCTGGCCCATAGTACGTCTGTTTCTGGTTAACTCCCCTTTTAATAATTGATTCAATTAATTGTCTGGGATAGCCATTAGAGATTAAATCGTTAATTGCTTTATTATAGTCATTTTCTGTAGAATCTTGACTAACCAACCTGTCAATTCTTGAAAAGCAACCACGAACTGTTGATAATTTATATTGAAATGGCACAAAACTGCTGTAATGCAAATACTGTGCAGACCATGTTGGTTTATGGTAAATTGTTCTGTTTAATTTACCATTAGTTTCTTTCTTTAATAGTACATCTAGGAAAGGCAGACAGTCATCTTTCTCGTGCTCTGACGTGAAACCGATATTCTTATGTGCTTTGTTGAAACTTTGAAGCAATGTTCGTGATTGCGACCTGTTCTTAAGTACAAGAAATATATCATCCACGTACCGTATATATTGAGCACATTTACTTATGTCACTCTTTAATGATGTATTTTCTAGGTGCCCTAGAAAAATCTCAGCCAACACTGGAGATAAGGGGCTTCCCATTGCGACACCATCAGTCTGTTTGTAGATGTTTCCATTAAAAGCAGAAGAAGCACGTACAAGCATTGAGCTTGAACTAGATGTGACGCACGCAATTTGATTGGTTTCTATTTTCCACACTCTCTCTATGTGCAAATATTTCTATCTTGTTTTGCTTTCCAATTTATATATAAAGATATGTTGATGAGTAGATATTTGAGAAGACCATGAGAAAGAAAATTTTCTTATATCTGATAAAATTATACATTTTATAATGCACATACGTAACCGTCTATTATTTCACAATTCTTTGTTTAATTTAATCAAGTTTGTGGTCTAGAGATAAACGCCTGACCCATACTTTAGTCAGTATAACACAAGCGTTGCTTATTGTAGAATAGGCAATGCGTCTATCAGACCATTTTCGTCCATATTGAGAAATCATCACGTACTGTCCAGAATTTGCCGCGGACCGGGCGCGAACCTGGGCACGTCTGCTTCGGTATTTGTTTCTCTGAACACTAATTCACTCCGCCGCTCAGTGGTTAGAGCAACAGATTTCGAAGCAAACGTGCCCAAGTTCGAACCTCTTCCGTAGCAAATTCTGGACAATATGTTATGAGTTCCAATATTAACGAAAGCGATCAACTGGATAAATTTCCTTTATATACTAAACAATGTTTGCATTATATTGACAAATTTATGTCTATAATACGACATTTGTTTATATCACGATCGCAAACTTAATAAAAGTAATTGTTATCAGCGCCTGCGCAACAAATATTCATCTAATTATAATAACGTTGTTTTTCCGTACCGTTTTTCGCCCATGCTATAAAAGACAGCAATTTGCTCATTTCCATATTTTTAACCCATCACATTTGATGTTTCCATTAGCCTAGATTTTGTTTTAACACAACCAGCATACATTTTTTGGCAATAAATGCGAGTCTGCCTAATCGCAGGTTGTGAAAATATACATAAATTATATTTAGTTAGCGCAGTTTCTACGAATTTTAGCCATTAAAATGCATAGGTATGATTAATGCATGCGCGACCGTTTACCGTTTAAGTGTTAATCGTATTCTGGTCAAATCCTTAATGCTTTCGTCACACATACTGACATTAATACATAATTTATTACTATTGAATTAGGCTATCCTTCGTTATCCATTTGCTTATAGATTTTTAACTGCAATTTTTGTTCATTTGCATAATGTAGTGCTAATAGTATTTCTATATGAGAATAGAAAAATATTTGGTCAGGAATCTAAGTAGTGTGGCAGTGAAGTTAGTATGAGTTTAAGTATTTCTTTTCTAGTATTGATGGCAAAGCGCTATAAACTGATATGAGTTATTTTGATATCGTTTACATATTAAACTGAAAATCACTTTATCTCCGTAATATTCTGATTCAAAGGTAAGATTGGCTTTTGCCAAATTTCCGCCTAGGCAAATACTTACAGGAAACAACATATGTGGACTTGGATATTTTGTATCTCTTTAATCACTTGGTTGCTGGTTATTATTAAGTTTCGTTTAATGAATTAATCTTCTGTATATTGAGGATGATGTTGACCTCGAAATTGTGAACGTTGAGCTTTTAATGCGCCTAACCCTTTGTTTTGTATTTCTAGCTGAAAGTTGTCTCCTAAATAGCAATTGCATTGTGATCAGTTGTATATATTTGCATAGTTCCATTGATATGCTGCAATCTTTCAGATGTCTATACACAATTCTGATTGAAATCGGCGATTAACTTACAATGAACTTTATTTCGAATATTTAATCTTCTGGTAGTTTGGCCTTCATATTTTTGTCGTAAACTTGCGCATAAATATTGATAAATAATATTTGAAGTCGAAATTAACGGCTGGTTCCCAATAAATGTGGACATAGGTAAATATGCTACTTTTAAAAACACTCGTGGATTAGTTGCATTAAATGTGCGTTTTATAACCGCTTCAAACTTTTTATGCGCTTTGCATGAAACATGTAAACTGATCTATTTTACGGTAAACTATATATTTGTTTCTTATGATTTCCATCTGTTATCAAATGACTTAACCAATTGCCTAGGCAAGCCATTAAACATTAGATGCTATATTCGTCGCATATGAATCTAGACTAAACAATCGGTCAATTCCTAAAAACACCGGCGAGTTGGTGCATTTTGTCTCGAAAAGGCAAAAATCTACCATGATACAATTACTCTTCGGATCAGGTAGTTTTGTGATAAATCTTTTTATTTAAGTTACTATTACCACCATTATTTATAAGACATCTAAGACAGCTCTTGAAACTGATATGTTATGCCTTTTATTAACAAATTCAATCATTGTTTATGATAACGACCAGTATTTAAGAACAAGAAAAATATCATCAATTTAACGTATATATGGCGCACATTTACTTATGTATCTCTTTAATGATAAGTTCTTAAATTCGCCTAAGAAGATTTCAGCTGAACCTGCAGCTGTGGAGAACAAAATTGCGACAAAATCAGCCTTATTTTGTACGCTTGCATTAAAATGAGACTACGTTTCCATGCTTTGCAGAATAAGCTAGCGTAGATTATGACCCGGGGACCAAGGGTGATATTTTGTTTTGCTCTACCTCTTAAACAATAATTTCAATGGTTCTGTAAATGGAACATTCGAAATCGGAGAAAAAATAAACCATATTCTTGTGTGCAAAATGCTATACAGTAAAAATACCCAAAGTCAACAATTGATAGTTTGCTTAGCGATTCCAGTATACGAACTCACAATTTAGCTAATGCGTGGAACAGAGAAATGATAATTAATTTTAAAAAATTAAATAGGATAACCTACTGTGTGTGTTTTTGAAATTCATCCTCAAAATAAAAGGTATATAAATTTTAATGCGGCGGCTGAATGGCTATTTGACCAAACATCCGACTTAGCCATGTTAGTCCAATTTAACAATATTGGATTGTGCGGGTGGTGGTAACAATTATTTAAATCAAGTTTGCGAGCTAGACGTGAACACCAAACCCATTGTATTTAACCAGTCGTCGAACAACATAACAAAACTACCGCCAGCTGCAACGCACTGACGTGTTTCGAACTTCCATGATCATCATCGGAGTACGACGGAAAACTGACTTTCGAGGATCAAACCGCATTGAATATATATGACAATCAAAGTTAGATATGCGGCTCTCACCTCTAGCAGTCTCGCAAACATTGAACTTGACTGGAAATGTCGGCTGCACAATTTCTATGCAGTCACGAACATTAACTGTTTGCAGCTGTCGCCACATATTCATCTATAGGCAATACAAATTAACAATAATTGATTTCGCGAGTAGTGGTAACAATTCTTTAAATCAAGTTTGCCAGCTTCAAGTGAACACCAATCCCATTGTATTTAACCAGTCATCGAACAAAATAACGAAACTACCGCCAAGACGAAACGCGTCCTTGATCGATATCAGTTTTCACTTTTCGCGGTAATCATGACATCATTCAATATATTACATAACAGAAACATACTGTTAGTGGCGAAGGACTAATATGTATAAAATTACGAATTTTTTGGTGTTAACCTAGTTAGAAAGTAGTTTAAGTATGACCAGAAGTATAAACCAAAGACAGCATGAATTGAAAGTATAATCTCGTGAATGAATGAAAATCATAACAAATGGTCGTTGAACAGAAACTCAAACCAGTTGCATCATATGTGTCAACTGTGTACGGACTACCAAAAACACAAAAATGTTTGTGCAATACATCTAATATTATCACATGTCAATTCTCCTTTCTATGCACTAGCTAAATGGTTATTCTGCATCATGGAACTATTACGCAAACTACTAGGTATTTATGCGATCGTAAATTCATTTAGACTGTTGACAAAATTCAAGATATAAATGTTATAAAAGTAGTGCGGTCTCTTTTGATATTGCATCTCTGTTCCAATTGAAGACACCATTGACATAATAGTTCAAGCAGTAGACCAGAACATATTACCATCTCCGGTGCCAGATTATATTCTAAGGAAGCTTATTTTACCATGCACGAAAGATGTTCAGTTTCTTTATACTGGAAACATCCGTAAACAGATTAACGTTATAGTAACGGGCGCCGCTATCTCCACAGTAGGCTGACTTTTTCACCACCCATCTTGAGAACACACCATTGTATAGAGACTTCATTAAGTGTGCACAAAATATACATTATTTTGATGATATTTTCCTAGTTCTTCTAAACCTGTCACAATCACACACACTACTTCTAGGTTTCAACAAAACCGCATAGAAAAAACAGTTTCACGTCAGAGCATGAGACAGTCAATTTTACGATGATCTTGAATATAACATTACAGAAAGATTTACTAGAACAATTGAAAATAAACTAACATGATCTACACTGTGTTTGCGTTATAGCAATTCGTGACGTTAAAATAGATTGTCACCCTGATTCGCGGCCGTGTTTTAAATAAACAGATCAGACCACAAACTCAGAGGCTAATAACTACCCCAAACAATTCTTCGATTTGATCTTGATACGAACGCCCATCTCATCATATATATATATATATATATATATATATATATATATATATATATATCTCCTCGTTACTTAATATAAACTTACCATTGCATAATTTACAGAAAGTAATTTATCCTGTAGACTGAGTTTGCTATTACTTGGATTTGTTTACGTAATGTCCAGAATTTGTTGCGGACAGGTCATAGAACCTGGACAAATTTGATTCGGTATCTGTTGCTCTGACAACTTAGCCATTCTTTTGTTAAATATAGTGTCATTAAAACATAAGATTGCAAAATATAGATGATGCAGTTTGCAAAGTAGACAGGTGGCGTCCTTATATGGCGCTTATCAAGTTTGCGCAAGGTTTAACTAGGGCACAATTGCATGCGTATTTCAAATTATACGCCGCGACAAACAAGTCGTGCACCACGTGCCGTTCTCAGTTATACTCTAATGTAAACTTCATTGCCAGACTTTCAGTCAGATGCAGTCAATTTCGCATCACTTTTGACATAAAGTTTTGGCTAACCACCTCCGATTTGTTGTTGTAGAACCGACACCATGCCATCTACGGAACTGATGTCGCAACTACGCTTTATATCTTATTCTCATTATAAATATGCTGCCATTATAAACTGAAAATAATATAAAACAGATAGTGCAGGTAATAAAAACATTTGGTCCTCATCAAACATTTTACAAAATGGCCGCGACCAGCAATCGGAACCGGGCGCAATTTACTAGGCTTATACAAAGTTTTGTTTTTCGGTCAGCTTATCTAGGTGGCTCCATGTTTTCTGCATTATTATCGACGTATATTAGTAAATTGATTCGTCATAATTTCAAAACCGACCACTTTAATGAATTGCGTTATCTAGCTCATGCAATGCGTGGCTGATACTATCATTATGCGTAGAATTAAAATCCTGTATTTGTAATGAAATAATTAATCACTTTACCAGGTGGCAATGAGTCATTTCAAAGGAAGTTGGCTAGTTTTAAGGTAGGCCGAAAGAAATTGTTTTAGGAACTACTACAAAGACAAAGTAACCAAAAAGCTTAAGTTAGTATGCAATTTGAAAATGCATGTGGTTTGCGGCTTTAGAGGCGTAGATCATAAACAATTGCAGACCCTGAAACAAATATCTCAGGTTTGAATCCTGGAATCGGTAATTCCGGCAAGCACCACTTATGGGTTGCATAATAAGGATCAAATCAGTTTACATAATATATCTCATTTCTGCTTTCATGCCGTGTAAATTTTATGCCTACACAGTATATATATAAATAAATAAATTTATTTTAAACTTTTAAAATTTATTTAAGTAAAAAAAGAAATAAGACAAAGTCCAACTAGGTGTTGCCTTTCTCTATTAATAATTTTGAATTTGCATAACATGGAAAAGGCAATTTATTATATATTGTCTATGTCTAGTTCCCTTTTGGACACTCCCAATGTAGAAACTGGAACTCCTGCATTCAGATAAAAATCTGATGAACTGTTGTTTGTGAGTTATACTTTCCTTTGCATTCTTTTTCACAACGTTTTCGCAACAATTTCCATGAAATGGCGTCGGATCAAAGCGAATAAACGTTTCTGGACTTGCTAAGAAAAAATCTAAAAATTAATTGGCTAATGAGAACATAAATTGAAAATTTTATCAAACAGACACAGATCATCTTTCTAATGTTTGCTGCAATTTATTTATACAATAAAGAAAATTGTTAACATAATCTGATTTTATAAATGTTTGTGGTTTGAAAGATAGGGAATTCGATGCGATGTAAAATCTATACCTCGTAAAATGGATCACAATTTACCGTTCAAGTGGTTCAGTACGTAGTATTGGCTAATATACAGTCTTAAATATTTTAATTTTTTAAAAATTATGTGGAAGTTTTAAATTTTTTCTATATTTGCGTTATTAATTTTGCATTAAACATAAGAGGACACCCAAAACTCATTATGAACTCGTCTACTTTTGAAGAAGGTGTGTATTACAATAGTCTGATCACGAGTCCAGACATCAAAAACAAATTACTAAACGTTTTACGCCAATCACCTCATTTTAGGCATAGCCAAAACATGTTTAATTGATGCAGTCCGTTGCAGTTTGTCTTTGCAGAAGAAATATACACATTTTTGACAAGAATTTTAAAATTTTTTACATATTTGGATAAATTTAAAAATATTTCATATCTTTTCTTCCAGTGTAATTCGTTTGCGTTGAATTATCCAATCGAAATATATTAAATTCCACGCTTGTTTATATTTCAATCGAATTTGCCCGTGATCTTATTAAAAACCACACTTATTAAATAAAAAAAGAGAAAAATCCCCCATTCGCAGTGAAAATTTCTTTAGCTATATTATGTACATTAAGCTGAATGCGTACCTGTACAAACATCGGTTACTGCTTTATTATATCGCAAGCCTAACACTGTACCATTCTGTTTGAAAACACAGTATCCGCATCTTATTTATACATGGAAGACATGAAATGTTACCATAACCAATACATATATATATATATATATATATATATATATATATATACATGTAAAACGAATTATCGTGAATGTATAGCTATCAACAAAACTAAACGTTTCTCCTAATTTCTTCGTCAAAGAATTACTAAATATGTGTGTTTTGTTATTGTAAACAATGATGAGTACATGCAGCTTTAATAAAAATGTCTAATCATACAATGACATATGTGCATATAAGGTCGAGTTTGGGTTTATATTCAATATAGTCAATATAACTGTCCAATAGTCAGTGGATAGCCCGGATAGATTCTTCAATATATATCTTGGAATATTACAATGGAACCATATGAAATATTTATCACATGGGCATAAATTGAAGTTTAACTATCGTTATCTTCTATTACAAACAAATAAATAAATATTATTATACATTTTTTCCATTACTCTTCCTCACAATTGGACACTCTATTCCAGATACTTGGATGACAAAGGAAGTATGGGGGAAATGTTAGTGAAATTTGTAAGATCTGTGATGGAAAAATAAATGTGCAGAATACACTTGGAGCATAACAGCGAAAACCATCACAAATTCTATATTGATTGTTAGGTCATGATTATACCAAGCAGGAGATTTTATATTCATTCTGGCACTTAAACCGATTTGCTTTGTAATAGTAGAATAAAATAACGCACCACCGGAAAGGTTCTGGTATTTATGAAAGTCTCCTCAGAATTGGAATCAAGTGTATGTCGGTAAAATTTTGGTGTCAATTAAAGTTCAATGAGTTTAAAGCGTAATTGCAAATAATTGCAAAAGATTTTTTAAATCCATCTATGAGAATCAGGCCTCTTATTAACTAGGATGTACATAAACGAACGACACTTTCCAAATGAAAATATTTCACTAGGTTACATGGGGGAAATACGTCTAAAAATCAGGAGAGAATAAAAAGAATGCTACATCGTTAAAGCAAGTGCATATCTTTTACTTATTACAGCATTAGGAATTAGGTGTAATTCTCAAAGTAATCTATATGAAAGGGACGATTCAGAAAACGGCCTATATTTATTTAAAATATGCTGGTTTATATTATGGAAGTTTTCTTGTTAAGAAAGTTAAATTCGTACACAATGCACTTTATATTTACTTTCATAATTATTTGTTTATCATTATAGTTTATGTTTAATTTTAATAATTAAAACATCGAATGTAGTTCCACTAACTTTTCCATACTACGTAGGATATACTTTATTTTCCATAAAGTAAAGCCATGGGGCCTCAAACGATCTTTTTGATAAATCTTCTGTATACCCTGATAGTTAATATTTTTCCTCAATTTAATTCATGCTAAATTTACGAAAGAAATGTGCATTCTTTATCTCGGTAGGTTTCAGAAATTCCTTCTTTGTCTCATTTTTATTTTACAATGATGTTTAATTGCCATTTTATTTACATTGACATGTTTTAACAAAATCTTCGTTTATTTTTTATTGGCTCGCGACAGCAATTTTTAAATAGGTTTATATTTATGTTAGATAGTTATAATAGAGAATTTTACTGCATAATTTACTGTTTGATGATTGATGGGTATATTTTGCTTGTTTAATTGTAGCCCAAATATTAAACGAATACTAAATTTATTTAAGATTGCTGTTGTTCGAATTTGTTAAAATAAATTTCACTTCTGAAAAGCCTATGATTAGTGTTAGCTATTCTCAGCATTGCATGTCTATCACGTCAGTTAAGAGACAATAAATAGCGTATTTATATAACTTGTCACTGTTATACACATATTAACTGTGATTTTGGTGTGATTTAGCAGCACGTATATCAAAATATATTTAAATTTTTGAACTTGAGTATTATAAGCAAGTAATTTGGGGATAATAACTACGCAAAAATATGTTATCAGAAGCATTTTCCGCAACGGTCTGTCGAAACGTTTTTCTATATATTTAATATTTTAATCTGACATAATGTTGATCGTAGATGCAAAAAGTATTACGTAAATCATTCTTTAATACAGAATTGTTAATGCTATAATTATCTCGTTGATTAAATGCATAGAATAATAAGCAATTTCCTGTAAAAATCATATTGATGTATTGTATTTTTCTGTACTTTAGATACACACCACTGCTATTTATAAAGCTAAAAGTGAAATTTGCATTGCCAATCATGGTTTAAATTAGAACTGTCACCAATTTTACAGGCTAAATGAATAATTAGTTTATATACAATTCACAGTTCAGTCATTTTGTGTATAAGCAATGTAGATACCTAATTAATTTTTTGTGATTTACGTTACCTTTTTTTTAATTTGTCAACCATCGCCCATTCTGTTGCCTGTTATAAAAGAAGAAGAAATATAAATTAAATTGTATGGAAAAAGTATGTTCTAGAAAAAATCATTCATTTTCATGAAAACAACAGCTTCATCTTAGCATTTTTTGGAAATATTATGTAAATTTCTCTTAATCAGTTCTAAGATTTTTTATTTCTTATGTAAAAAATTTCATTAGTGCCCTTATTTTGCGTGCCTCATTTTAATGAAATAGCTATTTTAAGTTTAAAATTATGCCCATCGTTGTTGTATGCATTTGAAATTGATTTGCATAAATCCAATTGCGCTGCATAAATTTAAGTGCCAGATGATATTATCATCTTAATATTTGTTTCCTGCATTTCGCAGGAAAACTAAGCAAAAAAATTTTAATCACATAATAAATATATTTTAAGACATATCCAAATTACTATATCTTTTGTTTTATGTTCAACTGGCATCTCTGTAAATGTAGTTGCAAAATACGAAAACTGGTAGAGACTGTAAAAATATTAAAATCTGACGATCATACATCTTAAGCCCGATTGGTGTAGAACGAAAGTATGTATGCATGGAGGCTAATTTTAATTGGACATGATGCCTGTACATGATTGCAGTCGTTTCTATTTCCCTGCATAACCTTTCGCTTTCCCGCTGGAAATCTCATATTGTATTTATATTTTCTAGATTAAATATCTATTTTAATGAATTAAAATTTTATTTAACCGATAGATTTTTCCCCGTTGCGCATTAGAATTGTCTAAGAAATTTAAATTTGGACATCGTATCAAGTAGGCCATTTATGTCCATAATAGGAAATCGGCAAGTAGATGGCACAATTTACCGCTTATATTGTTCAGATTGGAGAATATTTTTGATGAATATAGAACTTATAAAGCTGAAACCAATTTGACATCCATTAGGAACTGAATACCTAAGTAGACGTCCTTCCTCTATCATTCATTAACAGACGCCATGCCAAATTCAATAAAGGCTTACTGAAATCAAAAGTTGGTATTTGACTGCAAAGACGCGTAGAGTGCACGGCAAATAGCAGTGTTTCAAGTATTAGACGTAGAGTCCCATTAGGCACAATTTCTGTCAAGTACCTGACGAGTTCCTAAGTAGGAAAATTAAGTATACGTGATGAACCTATTTAAAAGAAGCAGGTTGCACAACAGGAATTAGATTAATAACCTTTTATTTGTGGTGTGACAAAATTTGTTTACATTCATTGTCTACCTGACCAATTTCGCATACGTTTAAACAGTGAAAGAGCCAGTTATTCATAAGAGATCGAACAATAACCGTAAATGGGACAGTTTAAACTAAAATTACCCCCTGTCATATTGATTGTCAAATTGTTTCAGTGATGTGCTTTCGTTTGAAAAAGACTTCAGAAAAAGGAAGTCAAAATCTCATGAATAATCAGGTAGACAGTAGAGGCAAACACCTTTTGTCGCACATCAAGGAAATAATAAGTAAATGATAAACTGCCATTGCTAAATTTTGCACGATATAATTTATACGGATTTTATATATATAATCATAAACGTGTCAATAAACTTAATTTCGACGTAACTTTTCCAGGTGGCATAGCTTATGTTTAATAAACAAAGATTGTGAGGGGCTAGATAGAACCTCATGTCTGGGAGATGCAACATATATTTTTTTAAGAAAAGGATATCCCAAAACTTAAGTTGATATGTGATTGAAAATCTATTGTAGTATTGTGCAGCAATATGAAAATGGGCACAAGTTTCAACTGCTCTAACGGCAAAGTGTAAAAGTACATGATGACTTCGTGATAAGAAGGGAATCAGCTTACTTGCTGAATCGCATTTCCGAACATGTGCAAGGATTTGATTAAACAGACAAACATATAAGTTTTAATTTCTTTATTTTCACAGAGGTTTGCCCAAACAGGGAATATATATTTAAATAAATTAATTTTAATTCGCACTTTTATTAGTTATTGTATAAATATTTCAAACCCATTTATTGGTAAATATAATGCACCAATTTACAAAAATATCAGCTATAAAGCACTAGCAACATTCAGTTTCAAATTTTAACTTAAAATTGTCAAAAAACATATCAACATTAAGGGTCAATAATTTGAAATATGTAAGGGGAAAGCCTTAAACTGTTTCCTAAATTCTAATATTTAAAGCAGCCAAAAATTCGCAATTTTTCGCAAATCATTTGTTCAAATTGAATTTTTTACTCCAACTATAAAATTGACTATAAAAAGAAAGCAAAATCAAATGCTAAAGATTTTAATCTGAAGCGAAATTCGACCTGCCCTTATTATTAAAACACTAAAATTATTGTCTGGTCAATTTCTAATTCTAAGAAGCATTTACCCAATGCTTAATTTCCCTGGAGAGTTCACAGTTAGTTATGCTGTTATATCACAACAGCACAGTGGATTTTAGAGATCTTAATTAAAATGGCAATAAGACATCACGTGGGTTTTGTTTTCAAAATAACAAGCAAACGCATTGGTAAGAAAATACCTAACATTTTGGTAGTAAACATTCGTATGTATGTTTTTAGAAAATGTCCTCCGTTTCCCGCTAAACAGCCAATTTTACAAATAAGAGTGAGCTTTACTTTGCCTGAAGACTACTATCTTTTATTAATTTATTCTAAATCGTTTCATTTATTCCCGATTATCCCGAGAAAATCAGAATAAAACAGTCTTGGTTGACAAATGTATTATGATCACGTTTTTTATTACGCGTGTGTGTATGTAGAATGACTAAACGAAACTTATGAATACGACGCCATAAATCATTATTACACAAAATATATGCATGAACTAATTGAGACGGCAACATTATAATAAACAAACTGTGTGTGATTCGTTAAATTCTGTAGATCAGTTTACATTGATTGTGTTATGAAACAGTCAATAAATATGGCACAGTATTCGTATTTGGCTAGCGCAATATAGAGAACCTGACAAAAGTATCCGAACACTTCTGCAACCAAAAATCCCTCTTGACCGTCTGCTTGTGCAATAATTAAAGGGCATTATTCCAGATTAGCTAATTGACCAACTTAAATGAAAACCATTCTTAACTTAACAAAATGACAACGAAAAAGCTGTAATTTTAATCTACAATATAGCACTATAACATATATATATATATATATATATATATATATATATATATATATATATGTCTGTTTATGTAAAAGCACAAAATTAACATAAAATATGTTCTCCCTGAAGATTTACCTAATAAATATAATGGCTTAAACTTAAATCTTGCATGTAGTGCTTGCCGAAGATCACAAAGAAGTTAAGTTGCAAAACTTTGAAACCAATATGCCCCGGCTTTTTTTTCGGTCTCGGTAATTCTGACATGAACCAGTTAATTGCCCAATAAGTAAAAAGATGGTCTATTTGATAAATGTAACTTGCTACGATATGCCATTTACAGTATTTATTTACAACATATGTACACACACACATATATTTATACATATAGATATATATATATATATTCTGTTGGAATGTGAACAGAAGAAGCAAGTTTAGGCATTCAGCTCGATCTGGAGATATTGCCAAAATTAACGGATTGTTTCCTCATTTCACATTCTCTTCACGTTTAATTTTTAGGCATGAAAAAATTATTATGGATATATATATAATTACATATTGGAAAATAATGAATAGGAACCTTTTTTTTCTTGCTTTCTTTGTTCGTTTAGTTGAAGTCAGCTACTGATAATTTATAATATTATAGTAATGCATAGTTTAACTTTTATCTAGCACCTACATGCAAAATAAACGGCCTTAATCTGCTTGTTGAATATTGTTCAATGTAAGTATTATAATGTGTAAAATTGTTTCTAATAAATAAGTTTTCGTTTCATCAATGCGTAAGATTAAGAATAGCATTCATGAGTCAATCGAATACACGAAAAATCCGATAGAAACTCATAAATTTTTATTGTTTAACTACAGAACTTTTTTTTTCACAATGTAATGTAGTGATGCGTCTTAACATCCTATTATGTGCAAGAAACGATATTTCACGTTTGCTGAGACATTAATTTTCATCAATTTTATGACATATAAATCATACGAGACATTCAAAGTATCATTTTTCCTTTACAATTCATTTCAATAAAGTTAAAGCTTTTGCAGCAAATTAACGAAATATAATTTTGTTATCGTAATTGACGTGCAGAATTTAGTGAAATAGAGGCATTCGTCAAACATAATATTTGTATTGTAGATCAAATTACAGATTGAATTTTATGCGTACACGTTTATGAGTACAATTGAAGGGTTGCTTTGTGCTAACATTTACATGTGTATATATTAAAAGTTACCTACCAAATATTTTTTGAATTTTGAACAGAACTATTATATAATTTCTAGATAAGTTTGAACAACATTTTTCAATTTTTAACTGGCTGCATGTTCTACTTAGTAAGTGCTCAGTATCGATAATTATTTCGCTTCTAATCAACTGGTCAGCAAGTCCCATACCGTTAATCTATATTTCGTGTTCAATACAACGAAATTTTAAGTGAATATCGCGAAAAGCAAGTGCTATAAAAGTCTTCAACATCATTGGTACACATCACTGTAAATGAAATTCGATCTAACCTTGACTGTTGGTAGTTTCAGTTCCCCATTTTCTGTATCCGCAATTCTTGTGATTGGTGCACTGTGTGTTATGATATTGCTTTATATGATACTGTAAATAAGATACCAAAACGTCAAACAGTCAAGTTTAGATCGATTTCATTTACAGTGATTATATACGAATGATTTGGAAACCATCGAAGTGATGACACCACGAAAACCAAACTCAACACTTAATTTGGTAATGCAGATCACTCCGATCATTGCGCAATCAAGAGTGCAATTTGTAAATACGTTAAATAGGACAATGGCATTGCACGACCGAGCACAACAACATCGAGCTGTTATAAAAGTCAAAAACTCTAATGCAGAAATTAATTATATACAAGGTGAGCGGATCATATACAATTCGATCACAAAAACAAGTTAAATATATAGTAGAAGATA
>JAQBSW010001741.1:0-123216 GCA_029291075.1 Eudiplozoon nipponicum | reverse complement strand
TGTCGACTTGGTAACAGTGCAGGCGCGGATTGAATTGTTGATTTTCGATATTGTTTTGAAATTTCTATCGCCGTATGTGCAGCTGTTTCTTCCCCTTCAGTTTACTGAAAATCTGATCGAATGTTTGTTGAGTCTGGTCGAGGGGATGTTTGGCCTTCCCCTTATGCTAGTATATCGCTGTTGGCTTATGTGACTCGTGGCTGGTCTATTAGAATATCATGTTGATGAAACTTTGGAATTTTTTAAGCAAGATGCTTGTTTTATATAGAGGGCTTCATAAATATATAATAATTTTTCTGATTTTGCTTTTTTAGAATTGAGAAGTTTTGTCGTTAGCCCCTGAGTGCTCCGTTTCCAATATTTCTGTGGAAATAGCTGATTGTTCGAAAACCTTTTAAATCAATTTCTGCGGTAAATTTTGCTGTATTCTGTTGATAAATTGCTTTCGTCGTACAACCAATATATGTGCTACCGCAGCTGCATGACAATTTGTTGACTGAATTTTTTGGAGAGAATTGGGAATTTACCTTTGGCATCCAACCTCGTGATTCAGGGTGTGCTAAATGTGATATTAAATTTTAAACTGGTAAAATTCTCCCTAGTTATACTAATTAACCCTCGTTTAATTATTCAGGCCAGGACGTCGCCTCTACATGGTAAGTTCAGGAAAACCTGCTTTACGGTATCCTCTCTAGTGCGAGTCTGTCGTGGTCTGATGTTGTCATCAATGAACCGCTCTGGCTAGTTGTTCACTAGCAAACTTGTTCTCGGGTAGCCCAATTCTTGCTCCATCTTGTGTTCAGAGTAGATCTTCCTGATTCTGTTTGCTGGCCTGTTAACTAAATATCTTTTGTGGGATTTTGGCACAGTGATGTTGTAGTGAATTTATTGCTCGGTGAAAGCGGATTTTCTACGTATGGCCAGTGTCAAATCACCACCCTCTTCTCAAGTAAGTTGAATGTCAAAGAAGGAACAAATATTGTCTTTCTCTACCTCGAGAGTGAATTTTATGTCTGGATCGGCTCCATTGTCTTGCTTGAGGATTTCGGATGAGTCTGCTGCGTCTGGGGTGAACAATAATGTATTATCTATCTACTTTTTTAGAGTGCGTATTGGTTAAATTATACATTTTAGGCTTGCATCTTCAAGATGATGCATGTATACATCTGCCAGGAGGAATGAAATGCAGCTTCCGCTACCTACATAATTTATCTGACGGTAGTACTTCCTTCAAGTGTAAATTGCATGTTTTTTTATACATGCTAATATGAGGTCTTTGATGTCATGGGGGTCTATAGTAAAATCTTGAAACTCATTTTTAATCAGGTCACACGAGATCGTCGTTGTCTTATCCAGTGGAATGTTTGTAAACAAGTGTGAGACGCCGGGCGAGACCATTTTATTCTCTATGATGTTTTACCCCTTCAGTTCAGCTGGTTTATGTTGCGGTGCATTGATCATTGATATAATGGGTCGCATCGGAGGAGTACCTATGGCTATCAAGGTTTTATTCGTTTCTGATCTGCGTTAATATCTTGCCGTGCTTGTTCCGACGGGTTTTCTCTTTTTGATTTCTTCTATGAGTTTTCATCTAATATCGGAATCAGCAATCGAAGATAAGACGTGTTTTTCCATATTTTTCTAAGTGCACATACGGCGACAGAAATTTTAAAACAATTTGAGCATTCATCAATGCAATTCGCACAATCTGCTCTGTTACCAAGTGGACAGAACAAAATTGAGGAACAAGGCGAAACGAAGGACAGCACTTGGGAGTATGACATTCGTACACGTAACAGCCACCAATGCGAACAGTTGGTTAGATCTCAATCCATCAATTCAAGAATGGCCAGATCTCGAAAATAACTTTGCAATAAAGCGAGGGAGACACGCAAACAGGCACACGCGTAGGCACATACGCATACACACTTACTGATCGGCACAAACGAGAAATAGAAGCAAAACCGTGTCAGACTAGTTGCCACCCACTTAATCAAATGCACACTCAGGATGTATATAAATGGAAGATTGCAAAGTGATGTTTAATATTTTCGAAATAAACGGCCATTATCCAATTTGTTATTAATGTTTCTTATCTTTCTAATAAGAAATATATTTATATATAATCATATATATATATATATATATATATATATGTATATATATATATATATATATATATATATATATATATATGTGGATTTAATAAGGATTTTGTTACAGAAATATTGTCAGTTCAAGCCAAGCATTGCACAAGGTAGCAAAGTCAATTTATCAAATAGACCGATTAGGTCCTTGTTGGGAACTCGCCAAGTAAATGCTAGAATTTGCCACTACCGGGGCTCCAACTGGGAAACATTTTCTTCTCGTTGTCAGACTCAAAACTGCGCAATTTCTGTCGCACATGACATGTAATTTTCAGTTATATTTCAATGTATTCTTTGAAACCAATTTGACTTTTGGCACTTACAGACATTCGACTAGCATTTCTTGGGTAGAATAGTATATATAGGTCACTAACAATGAATACTCAACGTTGTCATCCGTAAACGGATTTTTGATCGGCTAGCACTAGCTCTGTTATCTAATACCAAAATAGGGACGCCTAGTAAAAGCTTCTGAACTAAAGAGATGTCAAATTGATTTCAACTGATGGAAAACCTAACGAAAAGCATAAGATGGTATGTCACTGAAAATTGCGTGTAATGTGCAGTTACGTTGGCAGTGCTATATTAAAAAAACGACCTCCGGTTCGAGCCGCAGTCACAACAAATTTCAGCCAGTATTTGACGAGTTTGCAACATTGAAGAATTTACTTGCTCCATCGTGCAATGTTTATTTTATATAATATATATATATATAAATTTCATAAATTTCATGTTCGTGAAGGCATAGAAATTAAACTGCCGTGTTTTCCATTAAAGTAAAAAATTATGCAAGACAGCTATAAGTGAGAACCGTATATCTGATTTTCCATATTCTATATATGCGTTGCAATTTGATCCTCATAAGTCTGTCTTTTAGTAATATTCTTATGTAAATCATGGGAATTCGAGATGCGTTAGCACATATGATTGACGGTAGTTTACTTACGCTATTCATCAGGATGAATTAAAAAGGATAGCTACCTATCTCATGTACGTGATCTTGATGTAATGAATGGGCATCATCAACTGCGCAATCAGTTTATGTTCTATTAGTTCTCCAGATTCGAAATTTACTGTTTTCTTATAAAAAGTCATACTAGAAGAGGCCGAAAGTAATTTTTTTGGTTTAATAACATGATTATGAACAATTATTATACCTTACATATGGATAGTATACCAATTTTACCTCGCAATCATTTAATGAGCATATAAGTATCCTACTACCGCAGCTGCATGACAATTTGTTGACTGAATTTTTTGGAGAGAATTGGGAATTTACCTTTGGCATCCAACCTCGTGATTCAGGGTGTGCTAAATGTGATATTAAATTTTAAACTGGCAAAATTCTCCCTAGTTATACTAATTAACCCTCGTTCAATTATTCACGCCAGCATGTCGCCTCTACATGGTAAGTTCAGGAAAACCTGCTTTACGGTATCCTCTCTAGTGCGAGTCTGTCGTGGTCTGATGTTGACATCAATGAACCGCTCTGGCTAGTTGTTCACTAGCAAACTTGTTCTCAGGTAGCCCAATTCTTCCTCCATCTTGTGTTCAGAGCAGATCTTCCTGATTCTGTTTGCTGGCCTGTTAACTAAATATCTTTTGTGGGATTTTGGCACAGTGATGTTGTAGTGAATTTATTGCTCGGTGAAAGCGGATTTTCTACGTATGGCCAGTGTCAAATCACCACCCTCTTCTCAAGTAAGTTGAATGTCAAGGAAGGAACAACTATTGTCTTTCTCTACCTCGAGAGTGAATTTTATGTCTGGATCGGCTCCATTGTCTTGCTTGAGGATTTCGGATGAGTCTGCTGCGTCTGGGGTGAACAATAATGTATTATCTATCTACTTTTTTAGAGTGCGTATTGGTCAATTATACATTTTAGGCTTGTATCTTCAAGATGATGCATGTATACATCTGCCAGGAGGAATGAAATGCAGCTTCCGCTACCTACATAATTTATCTGACGGTAGTACTTCCTTCAAGTGTAAATTGCATGTTTTTTTATACATGCTAATATGAGGTCTTTGATGTCATTGGGGTCTATAGTAAAATCTTGAAACTCATTTTTAATCAGGTCACACGAGATCGTCATTGTCTTATCCAGTGGAATGTATGTAAACAAGTGTGAGACGCCGGGCGAGACCATTTTATTCTCTATGATGTTTTACCCCTTCAGTTCAGCTGGTTTATGTTGCGGTGCATTGATCATTGATATAATGGGTCGCATCGGTGGAGTACCTATGGCTATCAAGGTTTTATTCGTTTCTGATCTGCGTTAATATCTTGCCGTGCTTGTTCCGACGGGTTTTCTCTTTTTGATTTCTTCTATGAGTTTTCATCTAATATCGGAATCAGCAATCGAAGATAAGACGTGCTTTTCCATATTTTTCTAAGTGCACATACGGCGACAGAAATTTTAAAACAATTTGAGCATTCATCAATGCAATTCGCACAATCTGCTCTGTTACCAAGTGGACAGAACAAAATTGAGTAACAAGGCGAAACGAAGGACAGCACTTGGGAGTATGACATTCGTACACGTAACAGCCACCAATGCGAACAGTTGGTTAGATCTCAATCCATCAATTCAAGAATGGCCAGATCTCGAAAATAACTTTGCAATAAAGCGAGGGAGACACGCAAACAGGCACACGCGTAGGCACATACGCATACACACTTACTGATCAGCCCAAACGAGAAATAGAAGCAAAACCGTGTCAGACTAGTTGCCACCCACTTAATCAAATGCACACTCAGGATGTATATAAATGGAAGATTGGAAAGTGAAGTTTAGTATTCTCGAAATAAACGGCCATTATCCAATTTGTTATTAATGTTTCTTATCTTTCTAATAAGAAATATATTTATATATAATCATATATATATATATATATATATATATATATATATATATATATATTAGTTTAATAGCAGGATTTTAAGGCAGAAATATTACAGTTCAAGCTAAGCATTGCAAGGTAGTAAAGTCAATTTATCAAATAGGACTGATTAGGGTCCTTTTGTTAAACCTGCCATAAATAAGAATTTACACTACTGGGCTCCAACTGGGAAACATTTTCTTCTCGTTGTCAGACTCAAAACTGTGCAATTTCTGTCGCACATGACATGTAATTTCTAGTTATATTAAATGTATTCTTGAAACCAATTTGACTTTTGGCACTTGTGACATCTTGACTAGCATTTTTTGCAGATAGTATATATAGGTCACTAACAATGAATACTAACGTTGTCATCCGTAAACGGATTTTGATCGGCTAGCACTAGCTCTGTTATCTAATACCAAAATAGGACGCCTAGTAAAAGCTTTCTGAACTAAAGAGATGTCAAATTGATTTCAACTGGATGAAACCCTAACCAACAGCATAAGTTGGTATGTAACTGAAAATTGTGTGTAATGTGTAGTTACGTTGGCAGTGCTAGATTAAAAAAACGGCCTCCGGTTCGAGCCGCAGTCACAACAAATTTCAGCCAGTATTTGACGAGTTTGCAACATTGAAGAATTTACTTGCTCCACCGTGCAATGTTTATTTTATACAATATATATATATATAAATTTCATAAATTTCATGTTCGTGAAGGCATAGAAATTAAACTGCCGTGTTTTCCATTAAAGTAAAAAATTATGCAAGACAGCTATAAGTGAGAACCGTATATCTGATTTTCCATATTCTATATATGCGTTGCAATTTGATCCTCATAAGTCTGTCTTTTAGTAATATTCTTATGTAAATCATGGGAATTCGAGATGCGTTAGCACATATGATTGACGGTAGTTTACTTACGCTATTCATCAGGATGAATTAAAAAGGATAGCTACCTATCTCATGTACGTGATCTTGATGTAATGAATGGGCATCATCAACTGCGCAATCAGTTTATGTTCTATTAGTTCTCCAGATTCGAAATTTACTGTTTTCTTATAAAAAGTCATACTAGAAGAGGCCGAAAGTAATTTTTTTGGTTTAATAACATGATTATGAACAATTATTATACCTTACATATGGATAGTATACCAATTTTACCTCGCAATCATTTAATGAGCATATAAGTATCCTACTTTTAAATAAGGAAAAATTGTGGGCATCTATTCATGTTACTTACAGTACCTGCGTGACTTCAGAGATATTCAGTACGATATTTAAAAATAATGCGGATTTAAAAATCTTAAATATTTCAGGATGAAAATTAATCGCAAAGCTTAAATGTTGTGGCTTGTTTTCTAATCTCATAGTTGGTTTGTAGTGATAAAAATCTTCAAACTGCCGTCCTACAAACCAAAACTAGCCGGACTTCCAACAATAACATGAACCTTGTTGGTAACATCGGGATACCGCAATCCTATAGCATTTGAAGCTGCGAACGTCGTATTACTGTGAAGTTAACACTTGTTATTAAATGGCTAGTTATGGAATAATAGCAATGTTTTTTAGATATGGGGGTCAAGTTTCTGCTGCTAACATAAGCTATAACAAACGGTTACACCAAATAAGCTTCTTTTTGGCAGATATTGCTTACCAAATTTGATTGGCAGACCATCTAATAGAAAGGAAATTGGGAATACAAATCAGCCATATTAACTATTAGTGTTCTTTTACAGTCCAAACATAACTGTGAATATTACATGAAATGATATTCCTTACTACATTGGTCGGCGTCCTATATAAAGTGGGCAGCCTTATATGCAGATTCTTGAAGGATAAACGAGTGAAATCAAGCCATTGCAAATACTTCAGAAAATTGAAGACATAAGGTGGAGGAACCTTTATGTGTTACTGGAAGACAACTTATATTGTTACGAACTCAATGAGGCGTAAGTATAGGCGGTTCTCAATTAAAACTTGAAATCGTAGATCGATTAATGCATGATTGACTTGTATATTACTTTGAGAGAAATAAATATCATTGTTCACAAGCATGAGTTACGGAGAAATGTAATCTGAATACGATTGGCAACAATTCACTTTTTGGTGTTTGAGCAGAACATACGCCAAAATGTGGGTGATCACCTCGCTGTTACTTTGGCCACTCACTAACTCTAGGAATGCGTTAAGTTTTTCCTTAGCTTTTAGTCGGAATTGTACAGCCGATAACTACATAAGTACATTAATCAGATTAATTGTTAACAGAAAATTATAATTGCATTATCCTTACTATGTCTAATTAAATTATTCTAATAAAAATCATTTTCTTTAAAAATCTTTCCAATATCTTTTCCGAGTACCATGTTCGGACGATACCCAATTATATAAAGTATAATAAAGGAGGTGAGAAATTTCGATTAAACGTATTTATTCACATTTAGTAATGAATGAATTTATTTATATTTCAGACGTCATCATTAGCATCATTTTCATTCAGAGAGATACATGTTTTACTGCTATATAACCATAAGAAAGATAACAGCAAAAGCAAGAAAATATTATCTTATAGTTATAATAATAGCAAAATTAATCATTTAGATTGTGACAGGGTGGCTAAGTGGTATTAGTAACTTATTCTGAAGCTGACGTGCCCAGGTTCGAGCCCTGTTCGCGGAAAATTCTGGACAGTACGTGATGAGTTCCCAATAAGAACGAAACCGGTCTACTGAATGAATTGCTTTTTCTACACTATACAATGCTTAGTTTATACTGACAAATGTATATGCATAATGAGTCAGGTGTTTATATCAAGATCGCAACCTTGATTAAAATGTGAACATTTAGTCGAATAAATTATTAAAGCAGAGTTATGTATGAGATGGAGGATCTAGTTTATATAACCTCGAAACAACCACATTATGGTCAAGTCAGCTTAATGCAAGGCAACATCGACAAAACAGCTTCCCTGCGTTTTTCACTTTATCATGCCATAAACGCAAACAAAAATTTGAAGTTAATTCTGATCATCTAAGTGCCGTCGCAATCTATTGATTATCATGAAAGGTCCAAACGCGTCAGGACGTGTGACAGACGGTAGGTTTGCTATGTTCTTCGACGAATGGTTAAATACAAAAGGACTGGTACTTAGTTCAAGCTCGAAAAACTTGATTTAGTGAATTGCAATCACCACCCGCGCAATTAATGATTGTTTAATTGTATTACCAATAAATATATGGCGAAAGCTGCAAAAAAGTTCATGTTCGTGACTGCATAGAAACTGTGCAGCCGACATTTCTTGTCAAGTACAATGTATGCGATACTACTTTTCATATATATGCATTTCGGTTTGATCCTCGTCAGTCAGTTTGCCGTTGTACACTGATAATAATCATGGAAGGTTGAAATGCGTCAGTAACTGTGACTGACGGTATTTTTGATATTTTGTCGAGGACCAGTAAAATACATTGAGATGTGCTCATATCAAGCTTGAAAATTTGATTTGAAATTTCTTTACCACCACCCGCGCAATCAATGATTGCTTAATTATTCATTCATTATATTCCTAATTGTTCATGATCATGTGGACTGTCAAAAATACTAGGTCGTCCATTCACAGTGGACATAGTCTGTATTCAGAATTTTTTCTTCGTTTAAATGGTCTGTCAACCAAGGCTGATGAGCACCACCAGTCCAGATGCCAGTGCCCAATGTGTCCGTAAGCAGCTGAAACCTGCTTTTCCGGTCTGGCACACTTGTAATCATTACGTCACTACCAATTTACACTAAGTGTCGCTACGTAGTTAAACCAAACTCGGGGCTTCACATGAAACGGGATAAATTCTGTATTCCTTTAGACCCATTCCTGGGCTAACTAGCTAGTGCACGCAGATCGTCAGAGCAAAGGTTTCTATGGCTATGGGCATCCTATTTGCTCAATTAAGCGTAAGTAAATGCATGCGCACGTCGATAAAAGTAGGCAAAAGTCACTTCATATCAATTACTCTATGCATGCTGCAGATTCCCATTTTCGATTTATGTGCGAGTTTTCGGCCGGGTGGAATTCAGAAATTTACTGATGTTACAATATATAGGCTAACATATCGTTTATTTTGATGTGTCTATAACAATTAATCACTAAATTAAATAGAATTATATCGACTTGTAAGTCCAACTAAGTGAAATACAATTATTTTATTTGAATTTATTTATTAACTCATCGAACTCAAATGTTATATAATTACTATATCGTCAGTAGCACTCTTAGGAAATTAATTAATATATTCCTTACCATGTGGAATCAGAATCTCGATGGTAAAGTCAATATTTATGGAGGAGACGACATAATAGTAAATTCTATAAATCAGTAGTGAAATAATGCAAAGCTAAAGGATCAAAAATGTGTAATAAATATATCTTTATTATGATTGAGTTTAAACTAAATGAAAGTCCCTGTTACACACACCAAGTGTGTTTCAAAAAGTAACTTACCGAAAGGAAGCTGGTAGTAATATAGTAAAGAATTCATTAAATCATGTTAGTAGTATTGAGATTAACACTAAGACCATTTTAACAAGTTGCGCAACAGGCAAGCTACCGTCAGCTAAACATCTCAAAGTGTTTCGACACTTCCTGGACACCTCATAGCCCAATAATAAACTGGAAATTAATCATTGCTTACACGAATGATGAGAACAACGCTGTATATCATTGTTGCAAAATTTACAGAAGCACTAATCCTATTTTATTTAACTGGTCGCTGAAATTCGCAAAACTACTGCCAGTCGCAATTACCAATGCGTTTCGACCTTCCATGGTCATCATCAGAGTACGATGGAAAACTATACAACTATGATCAATCTGTTCTATTCCTAGTAGTCTTGCGAACACTGTACTCGATTTCAAATGTCAACCGCACAATTTCTATGTAGTCACGAACGTAAATGCTTTGGAACGTTTGCCTCAATTATATTAATTATACATTTAAGTGTGTAAATATTAAACATGATCAAGATTTGACATTTTAAAAATGAAAGTCAAACAAGATACCAGCCACTGAATGAAAGATATTAGTAATATAGCAATAAAAGATGATAAGTGACACGAAAAATGTTTATCAATATGTGTTGCACGAAAAAAAAGCTCAAAGTTATGCAAAACAAGCACCAGGTAATTCTGCAAATTCCTGTCATGTAGTGAAAATTTGCTCTTAGGAGACAAGAAATGCTTTGAGCAAACTGCATTATGTCTCAATCTAGCTTAGCTATTCTTTGCCTCTGCTCGCACTTAGGCTCTTCGGCACGCGGTAGCCGTTACAAAACTTAAAGGATATCGCATTCTGATTTGCGTGCTTATGAAGAAGCAACCTACGTATTAGTTTGAGTAACTCCGTTAAGGGATAACGGGCTCCTTTAGGCGCACAAGAGCTGCTTGGCAAGCACTTCTAACATCTCTTAACTGGCCAAATAACACGAATGGCGCGATTTGCAATAAAATGATCACTAATTCTGTTTTTACAAGATTATATTAGATCTACAAAGTCCGACGAAGTAGCAAAGTTATGCACACGTGAGTAAAAATAAAGACGTTGAATTCGATAGCTCATGTATGAAATTCTTCAAGTTTAGAGGAATACAAATACAAAAGTATAAATAAGAGCTTGTTGTGGTGGTTTTAAGGAGGAACCTATGCCAACACATTGTATGGGTGCCGATGTGGAGCTCCTCCACAGATACAACAACTCAGGTGAACTACAGTGATAATAATCTGCTATATGCTGCATTAAAAGTGGTCACGCTTATTACTCTGAGCAGGATTCGCAAATAGTAAGAGAAACAAATTATTCGAACTCAATTAGATTTTTGACCGGGAATGGTCATGTGGAATAAATTGATACACACTGTCACAATTTCGAATTACCAAAACGGTATCAACAGTCCATCGTCATTTATTTTATAGGCTACTAAGTAGTTTTTATCTTGATAGTGAGCAACAGGTTGTGGCGGGCTATGTTTAATTCTGGCGTTTATGCGAAAAATTTTCAACTTATTAAAACATTACGTCGGGCTATCGGCTTATGTTCGCATTATTAGTTATCTTTCGGAATGTATTGCATTTGGCTCCGGTGTTCAACAATGATGTGTCATTGCTCTCACTTTGCTTACTTGCCTTGTTGATGTGTTCTGTCATCTCAATGGCACACCATGGAGTAAAGATCAGTGGTAACTAGTTTGCTGATATCTAATTTACTTACCACAACAATCTGTTAACAAGCACCAAAAACGAAGCCAGAACGCGTCTTAGCTCGCCTAGTTTTTACCTTTAAGTTACGATATAAAGCTTACTGGTTAAAACAGTTAAGGCCAATTTTGATTGAAACTCTTAGCTCGTTCTAAAGAGCGCCTGGATACCATTTGTCAACGAATATGTTTACCTTTGATCCAAAGTGAAAAAAATACGATTCACCTTCTGCCCAGATTACCAGACGTTTTAGTCCTGTTACAGCCTATTTTGGCATGTTGTCTAGACCACCCTTGGTTCGCCTGACCATTACTCTTAGCTCTAAATCAAGTCTTCATTGTCATACCCTATTTTAATACTCCTTCATAAAATTAAGACGTGTGTTATGGTTGAAGGTAGTTGCCACCTTCTAAGTTAATCGATGTATTCTAGTAGTATGGTTTTGGTCAATAACAGTTCAGCGTTTAGTGGCATTAGTCAAAAGCCAAAATTAACGAGACGACGAGGTCTACTCAGCCGCACTTCCAAGTGACATCACTTTCACATCTAGTTAGGAAAGTACTTTGCGTTGGATGCGACACTGTCCGAAATTTCATTCACATCCGACTAGTCCGTCCATCAATACAACTCCAGCTGCTGGCAGGAACTGAAGAAGATGACCATTAATTAAGTGACTTGACATTACCATTCACAATAATGGTTATTTAATAAGCCAGCGTTGTATCCTCGCAAACAAATTAACAAATTAAATACTGTTTGTTGCGAAGACATAATATATATGCAAGTATGTATTAGGTGTTGCGAACCTAGTAACAAATTATTTCAGTTGTGACCAGAAGGATAAACCAAAGACAGCATGAACAAAAAGTATAATCTCATGTACTTTCGTTTCGTGCTTACTGGCGACTCATCAGTAGGAGCCGGTATTACGCCATTTAACCACTATATATTTGGTAGAAGAATGTGGAATAATAGGACGGTACAATCTCCTAGACGAATGTGTAAACCTGTAATAGTGAAGCTAACATAATCTAAAGTCAACGACAATACGACTTCAATGCTAACTCACACTATACTATATATATATATATATATATATATATATATATATATATATATATATATATACCGAGTCTGTAAAGGATACTAACACTGTGGCTATTGTGTTAGTAACTGATACCATATTTTGAAATCGATGAGGTACCGGATACTAACACTATGGTTTCCGAGTCGGTACATGGTACCAACATGATGGATATCAATTTATGCTAAAGTTCACCCAAATTGAGAATTACAACAATTTCCGAACACCTGTTACCCAGTTAAACCATACACTCTGGCCTTGATCGATATCAGTTATCACATTTCGCGGTAAGCATGACATCATTTAATTCAATATATTACAGTTAAATACTGTTTGTTGCGAAGAACTAATATATATGCAAGTATGTATTAGGTGTTGCGAACCTAGTAACAAATTAGTTCAGTTGTGACCGAAAGGATAAACCAGAAACAGCATGATCGGAAAGTATGATCTCATGCACATTCGTTTCGTGCTTTCTGGCGACTCATCAGTAGGAACCGGTATTACGCCCTTTAGCCAATAAATATTTGGGTGAGGAATGTGGGTGTTCAGAATATCTAATTATTTTGTGTCAAACTATTTTAATTGTGAAATTTAGTTGATTCTCCTTTAAGGGTATTGGCTCTTCTCGGATATCTGATGCGGAAGGCCTAGATCTCCGTTTACGTATTTATGCAAATCAATCACAATTGTTAAATTATAATAGAAAAATCTCCCCTATATAGGAATTAAATTCAAGAATGCCGTTTTCAAAGTGTTGCAAAAGTAAGACCTAAAAGGAGCAAGCAAGTTAAAGCGATATGACACAACGAAGTAAAATGTATCAAAAATTACAATGGCACCACCTAAAGCTAAATGAATTTTCAGTCTTCTCAAACTGACAGACGAAAGAGATGTGAATTAAATAGTATCAGTCATTTGACTACTAACAATAAGTCTAAAACGTACAGCCTATTACTTTGAGTATAAGTTGTAGTTTAGAAATTTTATGCATTATAAATAAAACTTAACAAATACCCAAGTTGAAACATAACTCAGGTACGGAACACAAATATGTGCAACAGTAAAAAATGGAACTTTTTCACTTAAACAGAACTTGACAGATATATAAGTTTTTTTAGAAATAAGAGATCTTATGCCAAATCACAGAGATAGTTCAAAATATAGATGTCAGATATATATATATATATATATATATATATATATATAAAGGTTGGATTTTGTTCTTTATGCTACGTAAGGGATGAAAATCAAAATAAGTCAGCATAAATATATGTAAAAGGCAACACAGAACGCAATCGTTCTTTTTAAAAATTTCAGTGATTCTTAAAATTCATATTGTACGACAAGATACAGTGGTTTGTTATGCTCTACACAGGCACTACCAAAAAGATTTATTACATTGTTAGGTTCGTGCATATCTGTAAAATATATTAAGTGAGAATTAGTGATAAGAGTATTACGCTCAAAATCCAACACGGTTCTTTATTTCAGGTTTGCGAGCTTGATGTAAATACCAATCCTATTCCGTTTAACCAGTCGTCGAACAACATAACAAAACTACCGCCAGGCGTAACGCACTGACGCGTTTCGACCTTTCGTAATCATCATCAGAGTACGACGGCAAACTGGCTAGCGAGGATCAAACCGCATTGCATACATATTGAAAGCAAAATTAGATGTGCGGCTCTCACCTCTAGCAGTCTTGCATACGTTGAACTTGACAGGAAATGTCGGCTACACAATTTCTATGCAGCCACCAACATTAGCTGTTTGCAGCTTTCACCACATATATAATAGGTAATTCAATTAAACAATCATTGATTGCGAGGTTGGTGGTAATAATTCTTTAAATCAAGTTTGCGAGCTTCAAGTGAACTCAAATCCCATTGTATTTAACCAAATAAGTTTGCAAGCAATCAGATGAACAAATGCGCAATTACCAATAATACAAAGGCTTTACCGTAACGTTTTCCCATTTCAAGGAGTCGTAACTGCCAAAGTTTAAATATAACTCAGACCATATTTTCTTCTGAAAGGCTGATCTGAGCAAAGTACCAGAAATTCTACGTTTTACCTGTACATCAAGTAACTCCAATTATGAAGCAAATATTCTGAAATCATTTATTGACATTATCAAGCAATTTATCATCGGGCGCATGACTTTTACAACAGAGCAGTTGCAAAGTTCAAAGTCGTTTTGAATTTTATGGTTTCAACATGCACATTAAGATATCGGCCATGATCGAGACCAAAGCAGAACCCATACCCAGAATATCTCTGCTCATCCATAGGTGATCGTTGTAATGAATTGAGCATCGGAAAAGCACAAATACAGCCATCTTTCTAAATTCGCTTCAGACACTTGCGAATAAGTGACATTCTGCCCGACTTACTCGAATATAAACGCCACTTGTTTCTTCAAAATGGTCATTAGTAAATAATGAAGCAACATCAAGCGAACACACGCAATACTCTTTACATTCAAATTTTCTACCTATGTAAAAGGATTTTTCAAAGCAATCAAACTAAATTGTGATAGGTGGCTTCTTTCTGGTTTTAATAGGTTCGCAAACCATTTGGCTAAATGGACATTTGGCGTATTCGTGAATCCTAAAATAAGTATAGAAGGAAAATCCGATTTTTAATCTATGGTAAGGCATAGATACCATAATTTGTCAAAACTGGATTCCGTTTTTTGGCGTTCGACACCGTACCTTGTAACAAATAGGACAGCTTAATCAAAAGAACCTGATTTTTTTCATTTTTAATATCCTTACAAATTGCGAACCGGAAATAAAACAAACCTGATACATTCTTTAAATTAAATTTTCCAGCTTGAATTAAACACCAATTCAATTGTATTTGACCAGTCGTCGAAAATGGCAAAACTACCACGTCGCACGCACTGACGCATCTCGATCTTCCATGAACATCATCAGAGTACGACAGCAAACAGACTAGCGAGGATCGGTCCGCATAGCATATATATGGAAAGCAAAATTAGATATGCGGCACTCATCTCTAAAAGTCTCGTCTACATTGAACTTGACTCGAAATGTCGACTGCGTAATTTCTATGCAGTCAAGAAAAAAATTAACCTTTTGCAGCTTTCGCCACAGATATATATATATATATATATATATAGAGAGAGAGAGAGAGGAGAGAGAGAAATCCAATTAAACAATCACCGATTGCGCGGGTTGTGGTAACGACTCTTTAAGTCAGGGTTTGCCAGCTTCGAAGAGTTCTCATCCAATTGGGGAGTTTTAACCAGTCGTCGAACAACATAGCAGTTCATTATACTCGCACGCACTGACGCGTTTCGACCCTCCATGATCATCATCAGAGTACGACGGCAAACTGACTAGCGAGGATCAAACCGCATTGCATATATATGAAAAGCAAAATAAAATATATAGCTCTGACCCCTAGTAGTCTCGCATACACTGTACTTGCCTGGAAATGTTGGCTGTCCGATTTCTATACAGTTACGAACATTAGCTGTTTGCAGCATTCGCCACAGATATATATATAGGAAATATGATTAAAATATCATTGATTGCGCGGGTGGTGGTATCAATTCTTCAAATCAAGTTTGCCAGCTTCACTTAAACACCGACATTTCCAGTAAAGTACCGTGTATGCGAAACAACTAGAGGTCAGAGCAGCATATCTAATTTTTCTTTCCATATATATGCAAAGCGCTTTGATCTTCAATAGTCAGTTTGCCGTCGTACTCTGATGATGATCATGGACGGTCGAAATAAGTTAGTGCGTGCGAATAGCTGTAGTTTTGCCATGTTCGACGACTGGTTAAATACAATTGGATTGGTGTTTACTTCAAGCTCGCAAACTTGATTTAAAGAATTTTTACCACCACCCGCGCAATCAATGATTTTTTAATTGTATTTCCTATATATATATGTGATGAAATCTGCAAACAGCTAATGCTCGTTACTACATAGAAATCGGAAAGCCGACATTTCCAGTAAAGTACAGTGTATGCGAGACTACTATAGGTGAGAGCTACATGATTTATTTTCCTTAAATATATATGCAATGCGGTTTGATCCTCGCTAGTCAGTTTGCCGTCGTAATCTGATGATGATCATGGAAGGTCGAAACGCGTCAGTACGTGTGACTGACGGTAGTTTTGCTCATGATTATATGTTGATTTGAATTGTGAAGTGCTGTCCTTCTTGTTTTTAAACTGGCTGCCCTTTTCTTGTGGGGAACAATTGATAGCACTCGCAGGTCTGCAAAATCTTGAATCCTTTACATTTCCAGATGCACCGATTTTTGGCCTTGATTGATGGGTTCTCTCTTGGTCCTTCCTTTTGAAGCCTTCCATCAGCCGCTTATCCGAAGATAGCGTGTGAGTCAGATAGTTCGACGTAGTTTCCGAATTTTCGGGACTTCATTCGCAGTCCCATCTTCAGGGTTGACACCATTCTCACAGTGAAGAAAAACAACTCGTAGCAAATGTGGTAGCCTTGTTCAAGACAAATCTACCTATATTTAATTTAATTCCTAATGCATTTTTCATTGTATGCCAAAATAGCCGGTCTTCATACCTGTTCTCTTATACTCACGTGTATACGCAAACTTATCCATGTCACCTCCCCTCCCGCACACAACAACCCATATGCACATATGCGTGCTTTTATAGAATAACTGTAAGCAAAGCCTATGAATTGTTATACACTATATATATACATATATATATATATATATATATATATACATATATATATATATATGTGTGTGTGTGTGCATATGTAAATCAACGTATAGGCAATTATGTAAGTCCCCACGGAAGCACACGATTCACTACAATTATAGCCAAATTACCCATCTAATCTGTTCCGATTTCGATCTCAAATTCATCGTCGCGGTCTCTTAGTTGGAGTTATTATTAACCTTGATTCACACAATCAACGTTTTCTTCCATTCGAGAAGACTTCATTAAATAGGGGGCCTAATGATTTTTCTGCAGAAGTCACATTCATAACGTCCATTACTGATTTTAGTTCAATTGATTTCCTAAGCAACCTGGTTAATCTATTTCGGTTACACAGTGCAATCCGTTTACAGCCATCTCAGTTTATCTGACGACTTGTCTCCATTGAGGGCCTGGCTAGATCTGATCTATGACTATGTGCATATTTGCAATCAGTTTTATGTTCCCCTCAACGTATCTTTATTGGACTCATGATTTAATGTATATACCTGAGTTTACAATCTTTACAAGGTAGCATATTGCCTATTTTAACTGATTTCGTTGCTAATATCCTAATTTTTCTACTTAATCTGGAATCTGGTAGAACCAGAGTTCTGTGCTAATCTTCATTTTGCTTTTCTAAATCCCTTACCTGCTTTTCTTGGTTTATTTTTTCATTAAATCGCCATAGCGGCTCGTTTACGATTTAATTGGTTAATTTTTCCGGATTTATCCTGAAAATTTCTTCCAATTTCATCAGTTCATTGTCCCTATATTTTAAATCCACAATTTTAAGAATTCTTATCGTGGATTTTAGAATGCCAATTTTCATCCAAAACGGGTGATTAGAGCAGTAAATCAAGAGGATACCAGAACAAGTATTTTTTTCTAATTATTATAATCAAGGTTGCGTCTTGATATAAACACCTGACCCATTAATTACTTACATGTCAGTATAAACTAAGAATTGTATAGTGTAGAAAAGGCAATTCATCCAGTAAAGCGGTTTTGTCCTTATTGGGAACTCATCATGTACTGGTCAGATGTTTATATCAAGACCGCAATCTTGATTATAATAATTATCACCACCCGCGCAACCAATATTCGTTTAATTATATAAATGTTCAGTTAAATACCACTTCCCCATGTAGTGTGGTGTCTGTTCAGTAATGACAGATTGAGGATTGTTAGTTAAAACTTTGGGTCGAAATGGATGCTATATGAGCTCCACCTAAAGGAAAAATCGACTAACCAAGTTACATTAGTTAGTATATAACTGAAAATTGTGTGTAGAGTAGTGTGCGGCAGGATAGCTCAGTGGTTAGAGCACCAGATTCCGAAGCAGACGTGCCCAGGTTCGTATCCTGTCCGCGGCAAATTCTGGCCAGTACTTCATGAGTTCCCAATAAGGATGAAACCGGTCTACTGGATGAATTGTCTTTTCTACACTATACAATTCTTAGTTTATACTGACCTATGTAAGTAATTAATGGGTCAGGTATTTATATCAAATCCACAACCTTGATTATAATAATTGTTATCACCATCCACGCAACCAATGTTCGTTTAATTATATTTTTTTCTAATGTCTGACTCATCCGTTTTAATTTGACATCTAGAAATGGTAACTCTTCTTTTCTTTACTTGTCCAGTGTAAAAGCATATTACCATTTTAGATAACAAATTCTATTTCAATCTTTTTAATTCATAGTCCGATTTACATTGAAAATGCTCTGTATGTTCTAACACCAATTTGGCAACATTCAATTCAAATTTAGTTTTATCTCCGAAATAATATCATTCTTAGGTATGTATTCTATAAAAACGGCCTTGTTCAGTCCCAGTTTAAGTATTCTCTTTTCATTATCCTTGATATCCAGAGACGATAAATTTATTACCCGTTTAAACATAGAAAAATCGTTTGGAATATTTCTCGAAGGCCTATAGATTCACAGGTTTGCTAGTTCCGTCTCATGTCTCTGTCTAACCTCTTGAATCTCTTTATTCGTAGCAACATAGAAGTAGTTTAGCTATTTTGTTCGACAACTGGTTGAATACAATGGGATTGGATTTTAATTCAAGCACGCAAATTTGATTTAAATAATTGTTACCAGCACCCGCGCAATCGATGTTTGTTTAACTGTATTACCTTGAACTTAATTTCTTTCACATGGTGTCTTTGCAGTCCAGATCATAATCTTTTTACCACTTTCGTCAAAGTCGTAAAATTTATTTTTTTGAAATGTGAGCTTTAATAAAATTTATTGTACCCTTCCTATGTGCAAAAACAAAACGAAATTTTATCAGATACAAGAAACATTTCTTTCTCATTATCTCCTCAAGTATCTACTAATGAACATATCTTCAAATATAAATTGTAAAGCACAACAAGATAGAAATATATGAATATAGAGATAGTGTGAAAAACGGAAACCAATAAATTGAGTGCGTCACATCCAGTTGAAGCTCAATGCCTGAAGATGCTTCCTCTGCTTGCATATAACTACGCTCTTGCCTTTATCAGCGCGTAGTATTTTGATGTCTGCCTTTCTGCTGATACATTTAGATGTTGCTTTGTCAATGCATGCTGTTCTGCGCATTTAGACGATTTGAAATGTGAAGCCTGATCAACTAACGTAGCATTGAATCAATTTTTATAATCAATACTGGTAGGTTCCAAGTCAGCTGTTTGTTCAAATAGCATTTTAAATGCTGCCTCAAAATCAACATCGCATTTATTATAAGGATGTATTCCATTATTTCGGCCCATCGATGGTGTCTCCATTGTTAGTTGATCGAATTGTTTTTGCACATAGTAAGGGTACAATTAATATATTTGTTTTGAATGAGGATATCACATTCGGCCCAAGTTTTTTTCTCTGTGAGTATGGTGTCAACCCTGAAGTTGGTAATGAAAATGAAGTCCAATTAATTGAAGGACAAGCTGTGCACCTGGAAATGTAAAGGAATCAAGATTTTATTGACCTACGAGACTAACTGACCAGTTAGACGACAGTCTTTGAAATCCTGGAATGTCAGAACCGATTGAAATTAGGCAAACGTGTAGAAATCGGCTTAATTTTATTTATTTATTTAGACTGTCCTCTTGTTTTTTCTTCGCTTAGAACCTTTCTATGCAAATTATCATAATCTTGGTGTTCATTCTCATTCAGCAGACGCCGATCGTGTGTATGTTTTACTATTAGAAAATACCTTTTAAGTGTATATGGTAAAAGCATTTCTCGCACCGACTAAAACGTCATTGCATTCTTTCAACATTTTACAACCTTCATCATTTATAGCATAGTTAGCTCGTCTATGTTATATTTCTTCCAGCTTCTATTTATTTCATCCAAGTACAACAGAATGATATTAAGTCGGACCACCAAATACGGGATTTAGTATTAATGATTTTGCTCCGTTTATTTAGATTACCTACCATGTCTTTTAGGTGCTTGATATTTCTTGTCTTTCCTACTTTTATATTTAAAAACTGACCTGTTGCGTCATTTTATTCTTAAGCAACAGATTTACGATTATATTCGGTTGATGTACAGCTCGTGTTTTTATTTCTGTCGGTACGTAATATCTCCTATTGAAAAGTCTTTATTTTCATTGTTTCCAGTGTAGAAATTCATCTTGTGTCTCATTAATTGCACCAGTTATTAGCATCTTAATATCCTTGGCTAAAATGCGTGGTTCATAATTTCTCTCTTAGAGAAAACTTTCCATGTCGGTATTTGTTACATGTACTTCTTCTAGGTAACTAAAGTTATGAACCGTCGTTTTTTTGATCCTATAAATGTATATGCTTTGTTTGTGATTATACTTGTCACGTGTGTTTGATCTGTTTAACAAGTTCATGCACTTGAATAGTCTACCTTACCATTTATTTATTTCTATTTAAGTAGGTTTATCTAATGAGCTCTCAAACAATAAATGTAATCCGTAATGAAATGTGGACATGGATAATCAAAACTTTTTAAACTTAAGAAAGATAATGTAAATTTTACTTCTAGTGGCGCAAAATATATTTCTTTTTTAAACAAGGTGAAGCGCTAATTTCGAACCACTCTCATAGAAAGGGGCAACCGTTGAAATCTTAATACATAAACGTCTGTATTACTATTCGTTTTTATTCTCTATGATGTGTGTAATGACATGTTAGAGGAGAGTAGGCCGGATTCCCACTAAAACAGGTTTTTACAGCTAATATTTTTTCACCGTTAAGCATGACTCTTCGTATTTACAGTGGATTTTAGATAATTCTTATTTTGAGATATTTTATTTTTTCTCGTTAATATGTGGAAGGGATGTTTGAGATTTTTATTGCTACCATTTTGCTATTTGTGATAACTGTGGTCACACAGCGCACATACTATGCGTGTTTTTTTAAAAATTATTCCTTTTTATTTGTTTATTGTGCTTCTGCTTTTAGGAAGCTCTTCTTTAAGAGTTCGTTATGTCTGCAGAAATACAGCCGATTGATAGCGAATCTGTGCATCAGATTTGTTCGCGACAAGTTGTGGTAACCTTAGCGACTGCAGTCAAAGAGTTAGTAGAAAATAGTATTGATGCTGGTGCAACAAAGATAGGTTGGCGAGTGCTTTGCTTTATTTGTAGAAATACTTTTGAAGGGTTATGGCAGTGATCTTATTGAGGTTTCAGACAATGGTCACGGTGTTTCTGAGAATAATTTCAAATTTTTAGGTTTGCATTGCATTATTTAAATGAAAAAATAGCAAAAAAACATTGCACTTCAAAGTTGCAAAGCTTTTCAAATTTGGCGGCGTTAGAGTCTTTTGGTTTTCGAGGCGAAGCCCTCTCATCATTGTGCCATCTCTCGTAAGTATTTAGATTGGTCGCTTTGCACGTTTTTGTATATATTTGTCTTTTTTAAACATTTACTAGTAACAACGTGGTATTTAATTAAACGAACATTGGTTGCGCGGGTGGTGATAACAATTATTATAATCAAGGTTGCCGTCTTGATATAAACACCTGAGCCATTAATTACTTACATATGTCAGTATAAACTAGGAATTTTATAGTGTAGAAAAGGCAATTCATCCAGTAGACTGGTTTCGTCCTTATTGGGAACTCATGTGCGACAGGATGGCTCAGTGGTTAGAGCACCAAATTCCGAAGCAGATGTGCCCAGTTTCGAGTCCTGTCCGCGGCAATTTCTGGCGAGTACATGATGACTTCCCCATAGGGATGAAACAGGTCTACTGGATGAATCGCCTTTTCTACACTAAACAATTCTTAGTATATACTGAAATATGTAAGCAATTAATGGGTCAGGTGTTTATATCAAGAGCGCAACCTTGATTATAATAATGTGGTATTTGTTGCTTAGTTATAGTTATTGTAAATATTCTTTATAGATTAAAAAAATATTTTCCATTATTGAGCTTTTAACAAATTTAAAATTGTTTTAATATATTATAAATGGAATTTTATTTGTTTTCTACTGTTCCATAGCAAATTATTTGTGTCAGGTTAGATTTGCAGGCCATTTAATGGCATTATCCTTAAATATTTTAAAGCGATGCTTGTATAATTTTATCAGGTATTTTAATATGTGTCGGTAATAAGTTTCAATTCATATGTTCTATATATTTGAGCATGGAACTGACAATCTCTTTGTTGACGGCACATTATGCCCTACCCGAAAGGGGCCGATATCATGACGAGCTCGCAAGTGTAAAAATAATCGAAGGACGATTAATGCCTAGTGCGCTTTTATGTTTCTCCAGTAGAAGTTGTGAGAAGCTGGGCTCAAATGCACAGAATCAATGGCAAGCTTGTATGAAGCCAAATTGCGACATCGAATCTTTTGTGCTGAAGCAGAAAACACTACGATAGCATAGACTGGAAGCTGATTTTGCTCTATTTTTGTGTGTCGCTTAAAATAATTGAATTTATTTGCTAAATTCTGGTCAGCTTAAGTTGTTCTTAGAATTAGTTTTGAACCATATCTCAATTGGTTATTAGATATATACTTTATTCTTTCCTGAGTTAATTATGTTTTTCAACATTGTTTGATATTATGCAACTGTAGAATAATCATTGTCACGTTGTTTATATCCTGTTTTAAAAGACAACACATCGAGATTTTAAAAACTGCGTGGAAATTGACAGATTTTACTATAAATTGATGAATTGTCATTGCGAATTTTCAATCATACTTACTCAAAACAGAAATGTAACAATTCATACTCGAACTGCAAATAACAGCGTTGGCTACTTCTTGGAGTACGATGGCTCTGGCGTGTTGATCAAGCAAAGACCCGCTGCCCGGGCACCCGGAACCACAGTTAGATTGGCAAATCTTTTTGCAAGTCTTCCAGTTCGTCGCAAGCGACTTATCGGTTCACCAGCTTTACTCATGGCTGAGTTCACTCGTGCAGTGTCGGTACTCTCTGCTTACTGCCTTATCTCAGTTGGTGTTCAGATATCGTGCTTGCGAATCGGCAAAAAAGGGTGGGTTAATTGTGAACTTAAGTTGTCTTGACCGTCTTCTCCTCATTATGTTTCACTGTAGCGCATTTGATGGAATTTTTTACGAGTCACTTTGTAAGAATGCAGTAGATCAGTTGGCATTGCAGATTTGTGTTGTTTCTTGCGAAAAATGATTATAGTTAGGTATTAGATGTTGCGCAACTATTAACAAATTATTTCAAATATGACCAAAAGAATGTAGGAGATTGTAACATCCAATTGTTCCATACTTCTCACTCAAATATATAGTGCGCAAAAAGCGCTTTACCGGCTCCTACTGATTCGTTGCTAATACAAGAGAAACTAATGTGGACATGAGATTATACCTTTACTTCACGCTGACTTTCGTTTATCCTTTGGCCATATTTTAACTAATTTGGTACTAGGTGCGCAACACCTAATACAAAATGATGTCATGATTACTGCGAAAAGTGATAACTGATATCGATCAAGGCCAGAGTCTATGGATTTACTGGAAAAACAGATGTTCAAAAGTAGTTGTGTTGGTACCATTTACCGACACGGAAACCATAGTGTTGGTATCAGGTTCTGACTCAACACCCATAGTGTCCTTACCCATTACATCTCGGTATATTTATCATATATAGTGAGTTGGTTTTGAAGTCGCATTGTAGAAAACTTCATATGAAATTAGCTATACTACTGCAGATTTACACATTCATATAGGAGAGAGTATTATCCGGCTCTCCCACATTCCACACCACAATATATAGTGTGTTTAGGGCGCAGTGTCTCCGGCACAAACCTTATCTAATTAAACGAACATTGGTTGCGTGGGTAGTGATAACAATTAATTTAATCCTCGCTAGTCAGTTTGCCGTCGTACTCTGATGATGATCATGGAAGGTGAAAACGCGTTAGTGCGTTGCGACTGGCGGTAGTTTTGATATGTTGTTCGACGACTGGCTAAATACAATGGGATTGGTGTTTACTTCAAGCTCGCAAACTAGATTTAAAAAAATAAAAGTTGCGATCTTGTTCCAGCTTATTTTAGAAAGTACGTGATGAGTTCTAAATAAGGTCGAAACCGGTCTACTGGTTGAATTTTCTTCGAATATTACACACTATTTCTTATTAGGAAGAAAAAACATTAATAACAATGTGAATAATGGCCATTAATTTCGAGACTACTAAACATCACTTTACATTCTCTTATTTATATAGAACCTGTGTTTTTTAGTTGCCTATTCTAATAGGCTAATAAATATAGAGGTATATGTAATATGCGAAAACGAGAATGAATAAGTCAACAAAATCAACAGAAAAGTGGAATTACAAACCGCCCTTTAAAGGAAGATACGCCTAACCCATTTTAGACCAACTTCCATTCTGTTATTTCGCAAAGCATACCTTCTTAATTTAACAAATATTGATGTTTGGTGTCCTTCGGAAGATTGTATTGTTCATAAACCATCCATATAATTATAAAACATAACTGTGTGTTTAATTTTTTCAAATAGCAATGGTTTATTGACGGATTTTGCTGCATTTTTTGTTACTGTTTCTTATGCCATTTCACTATATTTTTGGTGTTGAGCTTGTTTATGTAAGATGAAATGTCTCGATGATGCCGGTTTAAACTGCAGAAAATTTTACTATCAGATAAAAAACAGTTTTGTCTAATTCATACCATTTCGCTTGTTTTATTATATAAATTATTTGTATGATGGGCTGTTTGTTTACTTTGTTGCTTACTATGGTCAGTTTGTCTTTTACAAAACTGTTAAACATTTTTTTATTTCGCCATAAAGTGACATCCTACTATTAGTAACAAAATAATTAGTTGTAAAAAAATATTTACTATTTAATATGCCACTGAAATACCCCAGATAGAGTACCGTGCAACGTTACAATGTCTACATGGTAAACTGTACCGTTAGTGGTCCTTAAGTGGGTCAAGGAATGTCCAGAAGTTCTTCTAGTGCCTTTCTATGTGTAGCCTGTGCGTGAGTTAATGATCTTGTAGGCAGATGCAGGTAAGAAAGTAGTTTAGGCGAGGTAGGATGTGTAAATTGCTGAAGATCTGCGGCAACACCAAGATGGGTGGCACACATAGAAATCCGATTAATACGTTAAACGACAAAGATTACCTGGATGCACAACTACAACAGAGAATAGTGTGACCGACGGCAAGCTGCGTTGGTGACACAGCATAGATCAAAACGCAAATAGGACAGCAGAAGACGACAACCATTGTAGGTAACGAGCCGATCAGACTGTATTGCGTGGGACAATGTATTACGGTTGTATGGTCGCGGGTCGCACGCGAATCTTTCTACGGATTGCGTGCTTGTTTGTTCAGTTTCGGCCAATGCAATGGCGTATTTTTAATTTGAATTAATTTACTATATTTCGGCAATATAGTTTGATCTGTTAAACTATATTGTTCAGAAAATTTGTCATCATTTTAGCCCTACCATTTTCTAAATTAGTTGTTTCATAAATTTATGAATTCATTATTAGACGACTGATTTTTTTTACATTTCTATGTTGAATTAGCGAGAAAATATCAGTGGTTTCTAATGGACTTTCAAGGTCACTAGAAGAGAATATTGCGAGTATTGTCGGCGCACAACAGGTATAATTAAAAGTTTTTTCTACATTGTTAAAATGGAAAAATAATTAGTTATTCGAGTTTTCTAGACATGTTTTAGATTTAAAATTTTTTTTTGACTATCTATATTACTAGATATGACCAATTTCCGTGATTTAGTTAATATTTAGCCTGATAGCAATCATGGAATCAATAAAACAAATAATGTAAAAAAAGTTCATTTGTATCACTTTAGAATAACTTTTGCTTTTATACTTCAGTTATGTTATTTGAAACATCGACACGAAAATATTAACTGGTAGTTTCCGTCGTAAAGAGTTAATAAAAAAGTTAGATTTCGAATAATGTTGGCGGACAATGAGCGGTGAAGTTTAGGTCACGTTATTGTTATATTCTCTAGAAGGTAGATGCGAATGCCTTTATGGTTGTTGGTTTAAGTTGGATGTACAAACGTGATTAAATTGTTACTGTTTTTGCAACATATAGATGGTCAAGTTGGCAAAAATTTTGCCATAGTCGAATACATAGTTGTACATGCCACACTCTGAAAAAAAAAACGAATTTTCTTGTCTTTTATAGTAAAGTAGTAAGCAACTGCGCAATGCAAAAGCTATCGTGCGACTTTTATTCGGTGTGGAGACATCTCAATTGTATATGGTGAATATGCGTTTCATTATAGCAGAAAATCTGAGTTGAAAAACTGCCAGTTTTATTCCAGCTGCTGCTGACAAATATTGCTTAGCAATCTTAAGTTTCGTACCAATATTCCGTATAAGAACTATTTCACAATATAAGATAGGTTTCGCTTTTCGTATTCAAAAACGAAATACATGTTGTCCAGGTGACGTACGCAGTGCGTTAATTTTTATTTTAGGTTTGCGATATTCCTGGGCCTAAATCTGAATACCTGGTTTCTAACTAGCTTGTTGATTTCGGAAATGACTTCCTGGGTGCCGATGTTTAGTCTTTCGTTTGCGAAAATATGTGCCTAGGGTTTTCAGCATACTGTTAGTTGTTATCGAATTACTTGCAAATCATGAATTTCTACAGGCATCTGACCGCCGTTTTTTGCGAAGCATAGCAAAGTAGATACTGTTTGTGGCGGAGAAATAATATATATATATATGATATATATATATATATATATATATATATATATATGCAATTATGTATTAGGTGTCGCGAACCTAGTAACAAATTAGTTCAGTTGTGACCAGAAGGATAAACCAAAGGCAGCATGAACGGAAAGTATAATCTCGTGCACATTCGTTTCGTGCTTACTGGCGACTCATCAGTAGGAGCCGGTATTACGCCCTTTCACCACTATATATTTGGGTGAGGAATGTGTATCAATACCCGATACCAACATCGTGGTACGAAGAAGTTATATGGTACTAACAATATTGTTGCCGAGTTGATACCTGGCACCAACACGATGGATTTCTACGTATGCTACAGTTTACCTAAATTGTGAATTACAACTATCTCTGAACAACTGTTACTCCAGAAAATCCCCACACTCTGGCATAGATGGATTTAATTTATCACAATTCGCAGTTATAATGACATCATACAATTAAATATCTAAAAGTTGATCGATATCAGTTGTTACATTTCGCGCATCACCTAATACACAGTTGTATATATATATATATATATATATATATATATATATATATATATATATATATATATATATATATATATATATATATATACCAGTCCGCTGCCAAAAGCAGTATTTAACTGTTATATATTTTATTGAATGTTGTCATAATTACCGCGAAATGTGATGACTGATATGGATCAAGGCCAGAGTGTATGGATTATGAGTTTCGCAATAATCCGATTAGTCCCCATTTGCAAGAACGTATCGAGTTTTTCTTATTGGATTCACCTCTTTATTTCGAAGGATTCAACATCGTTCATACTAATCACTGAAAATGAGGTGCGATCTAATTGTCGTTGACTGGCAATTTTTCAGTACGATATTTCCCATACCATCCTCAGGACTCTAATCACACATACACAGTACAATTCTAACAATTGCAGAATTATGCAAATGTGGTAACCTCGTTTTTAAAAAATCTATCGACTCACTAATGGTTTTAAACAAAGAATTTGTCTCAGTATCTAAACTCTATATATGCATATGCTTGTAACAAACGAAAGCACCAACTCAACAACTTTCTCGTCTGCCAGGATGGGGTCCTCGTGCGCATCATAGTTCTTGGTTAGAAACCCTTAGCGATATGGTATCGAATCGAGCTCAGTGGCGATCTTGTTGCAGATGTCTAGTAGAATCATCTTCGTAACTTTCTTTTCTTAGTAGGGTAAAGTTAGCTGCGAGGCTTGGCTTGTTTATGACGTGATACAGTGAAATCCGCAAGGAAGCTGTAATGCTGATGTCGCCTTGCCCGAATGCTAACTTGGCCATAATGCTGTTGTGAAGAGGTTTAGTTTGCCTCATTTCCGGAAGTTATCCTGATAAATTTTCCCATAGTAGCATGGTATTCCTTCTATAACTCTCTCTCTCGTAAATCTCACTAATAATTTGTATATATTCACTTATATACTTTTTCACTCCTTATGGTTATATGGCAGTGAAGCATTAGTCACTTGACTTTTGTGTGGCTGGACATGATGATGATGATGACAGCTCATATACAAGTATACATATGTATAAATAAATATAAGCAGCAGCGTGATTTCATATATATATATGACCAAACCTTATATAAATATATACGAAACACAAATATCTACGTTTGTAGAACTTATCGATATTTCATCATAACTATAATATAAGCATCAGTGTGAGTCGTAATGTCTCCAATCCGAATATGGTCTATTAACATCTATATATTTTGTTGATTATTATATATATATATATATATATATATATATATATATATATATATATATAACTTTTTAATTTATTAATTATAATCTAATCATTTATTTATTACTACAATTTTTATATACCACACCTATATAAATATATAACAAATTTATATATTTGACTAAATAAATAAATAAATATATATGTATATATATATATATATATATATATATATATATATATATATATAATCATATACAGATTAGGATAAATATGTGTACCATATATGTTTATATATTTGCATATAGAATTAATATCTATACGAATATATATATATATATATATATATATATATATATATATATATATATATATATATATATATATAGATTATGCTAGTAGTAACAAATCTGACTCGCTTTTACTTGTTTCTTGTTTTGACTGGTTGGTAAGTGTGTATGCGTTTGTGTTTGTGTGTGCGTGTTTGCATGTGAAGGTCATTCTCGCCGTATTGCAAAGTGAATTCTGAGATCTTGTCATTATTGTTTTTACGGCTTAAAAATTAATTATTGTGCGCATTGAAATAATGACCAGATCTCGGACATCACTTTGCAATACAGCGAGAATGATCTTTACATGCAGACACGCACACACACAAACGCGCATACACACTTACCAACCATCCAAAACAAGAAATAAATAAAAACGATTCAGATATTACCACTAGCATAATAAATTGAAAACCCAGAATGTATATAAATGAATGATTGTGTAGCGATGATTATTATACAGATAAGTATATGTGTATGTACCATATATGATTATATATATGCATATAGAATAAATATCTATACGAACATATATATATATATATATATATATATATAAAAGCAGATTTGGTAAACTTCAGCATGCATTGAAATCCATCGTGTTGGTACCCTATACCATCTCGGCAATCATGTTGGTATTAGGTACTAACACAATTTCCATTGTGCTGGTAAACATTTATATATATATATATATATATATATATATATATATATATATATATATATATATATATATATATATATATATATATATATGTTGGTCGGTTACGTTTTGAGTATAACTTCAATTCAGTTGCCCAGTAAATCATTGTGCTCTTACCTAGAGATAGAGTGCGAAAGAACTACGTCAAGTACATCCAAATTAAGTAGCATAGGGCAAACTCGTCTTCCAGATTTGGGTCTATATGCTAATCTTAGTTTATAGTTCCTAGAGAGATATGTGCCGCCGAGTCGTGGTCTGTGGTGATCTTGTCGCAGATTTATATTAGAATCATGGTCGTAGCTTTCTTTTCTTGGTTAGGCAGAGTTAGCTGCGAGGTTTGGTTTTGTTTAGGACGTGATAAAGTGAAACCCACAAGGAATCTGTATTGCTGATGTTGCCTTGCCTTACAGCTGACTTGTTCATAATGGTATTGTGTATAGCTTTAGTTTTTCTCACTTCTGTGAATGATGAGGATGATAGAAATTAGCTACAATTTTTCGGTGTTCTGTGAATAACTCGTAAAATATGGTTACTTAAATTGGAGAAAATTTGCTTTGGATTGCCATCCTATGTAATTATAGAAAGTCTATTGCGCAGTGCAATTTCTGAAGAAGGCTTGTGGTCCATATTAGCATATTTAGCTGTTGTACATATGATATCTCAGTCAACTTTCTTTGTCGCCGTCCTCAAATTTAAAAAAAATCGAATTGTCTATAATTCGAACATGGAGCCAGTGGAACACAGTGTAGGCTGAATTTAATAATCTCATCAAATGCAAACAACTGCAATACGGACGTAGTCATGTTGATGTATTTTGATAGCGGACAAACTAATTTGTGTGCGATTGTGTATCGGGAATTGAAATGGGTCAGGAGAGTTCGCCAAAGTCAGCATTGGTGCAAGGCATAATTTCATATAAATTTGTGTTTTTTGCTTGGTCACGACTCATCAGTTTGGATAATGCCTTTACATTTGCTAGATTTATAATAGCGATGGTGGATTGCTTTATTTCTATAATTATACGTTCATTGGTTGCACGAGCGGTGATAACAATTACTGTAATCAAGAATGCGATCTTGATATAAGAACCTGACCCATTAAGTACACATATTTCTCAGCATATACCTAGAATTGTATGGTGTAGAAAAGGCAATTAATCCAGTAGACCGGTTTCCTCCTTATTGGGAACTCATCATGTACTGGCCAGAATTTTCCGCGGACAGGACTAGAACCTGGGCACGTATGCTTCGGAATCTGGTGCTCTAACCACTGAGCTATCCTGCCGCACACTACACTGCACACAATTTTCAGTTATATACTAACTAATGTAACTTGGTTAGTCTATTTATCCTTTAGGTGAAGCTCATATGGCATCCATTTAGACCAAAAGTTCCAACTAACCATGCCCAATCTGTCATTACTGAACAGACACCACACTACATGGGGAATTGGTATTGAAATGTACATTGATATAATTAAACGAACATAGGTTGCGCGGGTGGCGATAATAATTGCTATAATCAAGGTTGCGTTCTTGATATAAACACCTGACCCATTAAGTACTTACATATGTCAGTATAAAGTAAGAATTGTATGGTGTAGAAAAGTCAATTCATCCTGTTGACCGATTTCGTCCTTTTTGGGAACTCATCACGTACTGGCCAGAATTTCTTGCCTGTTACTGGAGTAACAGGTGTTCAGAAATAGTTGTAATTCTCAAATTTGGTGAATTAAGCATACATTGAAATCCATCATGTTGGTATCATGTACCGACTCGGAAACCATAGTGTTAGTACCATGTACCTTTTCGGTACAATAATGTTGGTGTCGGTTACTAACACAATAGTCATAGTGTTAGTATCCTTTACAGACTCGGTATATATATTATATAGTGTGAGTTAGCGTTGAAGTCGCATTGTCGTAGACTTTATATGATGTTAGCTTCACTATTGCAGGTTTACACATTCGTCTAGGAGATTGTACCGTCCTATTATTCCACATTCTTCTACCAAATATATAGTGGTTAAAGGGCGTAATACCGGCTCCTACTGGTGAGTCGCCAGTAAGCACGAAACGAATGTGAATGAGGTTATACTTTCTGTTCATGCTGTCTTTGGTTTATCCTTCTGGTCACAAGTGAACTAATTTGTTACCTGGTTTTAAAAAATGGCATTATTTTTGGTACTGCAGCATAATTTTAGGCGTCATAAGCACAATGGACTTTACTGAAATCCACTGTTCGGAAGACGTTTCTCCATTGATATATCTATGTATCTATATACATTCACATATACACACCAATAAGTATTGAAGGTCAATAACGTAGTGATATATATATTATGATATATATATATATATATATATATATATATATATATATATATGTAACGGGATTGACCTTCAATACTTATTGGTGTGTGGATTTGTGCAGATACATTTTTATAAAAATGAGAAAAAGAACCGTTATCCATGGAATAACATTTTTTTAATAAATCTTATTTCTACCAGTATCTACAGACGTTATTCTGTATTCGTTAATATTTTCAGTCATCATGTTCCCAACTATACATTTGTCGTAACCAATCCCATATTATCTATATTTGTCATTGTCCTGCGCAATTCAGACTGCTTATGCGTAACGTCATGTTGTGTGACATCGCTTTGATTGTTAGTGTGTCCACAATTGATGTGTGTCTTATATTGCGGAAAAATGGTTATTTTTTAAGTCTTGTTTGTTATGTTATTGTTCCAGTCTTATTTAATTTATTTTTTGAATTACTTTCTGCATGTATAAGCAGGGGCTAAGCTTATTAATTGCGATATCTTCAAAATTCAAAGAATTTTTTTCGATTTTACAGAACTGAAAGATTTTTACTACTTACAGCATGACCTGTGAGTACTATATGTTCACAAAATTTTGTAAAGGAAGTGCACACCTATTTACAAATTTTAGAGAGAGACCAATTTATTCTTGCTTCGAGCTTCTTTTTTTATCTGCGTTGCACGTAAATTGAAATTTTTATACAGGTAAAGGAGTTGACGTCAAAGAGAGGCTATAATTTTCATTATTTCGCATAATTTTGTTGCTGCACACATTTATTGACGGAAATTGCACTTTAGTCGCTCGAATTTCTTTTCTTTCGAAGATCTCTGCTGTAAGAACACCTGCAAAGTGAACACGGTGTTAATCTGTGAGGTATTTTTCCCCTCCAAATTGGGATCGATTTTGTTGCGTTGCATCAAATTATATTCGTTAAAACAGTCGGGATAGCCGTTATTTATCACCGTTTCGCAAAACAGGTTTAATTGTAATTTAATGCTCTTCGGTGAGCAAATCCTGTGTATTCATGTGCCCAAATTGACTATAAGGCTCCTTCTCTTCGCCGTTGGTGCACTATCGGAATAATGGATATATTGCCCAGTCCAGCTTGATTTTTAAATCTACCTTGAGATTGTACCTTCATTTCTCGTTATTCATACATCTAGAAAAGATAGATATCCGTCTTGTTCTTCTTCTAGTGTAGACTTGATTGTTTTTCCTACCTTGTTTATATGATGTAACATTGCATTTGTATTTTCATTCTTTTCGACGACCATGGAAGTATCGTCAACGTAGCGTACGTAAGTATCAACCCCGTTGATAAATTGTTATAATCCATTTGTTTACAAATGATGCATATGTTCTTTCTAAGACTGGTCCAAGAGGGCCCCCCATACCTATGCCATGAATTTTTCTGTAAAGGAAACCTTGGAATAAAAAGTGAACGTTGGAGGTATATAATAAATTAAGTTCCCTTATTTCGTCCACTTTTATCAATGTTGCCGCTACTGATTGCAGATATTCACAGAGGATATTTATAGTTTTAATGGAATACTAGTAAAGAGGTATTTTATATCAAGGGACAACATGTTCATCCATTTTGAATTCTAGTCGCAAATTTTTTCCCACAAATTGAGAGCTATATTGTATCACGTGTTTCAATCTTCCTTTCATCATATGTTTTATAATCCGGCATAAAAATCTGGATGTTCCGAGCTGCAGATAGTTCACCATAAATAATGTGGGTCTGAAATTAGGAAGTCTGTCATTGCTGGCCATTTTGTGAACTTTAGGCTGTAGTGTCGCGTTGTACCTCTACGCTTTTAACTTTTTTTTGTCGTGAAATATTTATAACGTAACCTGACTACAGTCCGTAGAGTTCATTAACACTACGCCTGTCACTTTGTCTGAATTCGTGATTCTGATTTATCTTTTTCGTTGAAGCTCAATTAGTTCCTCCAGATGCCTTCACAGTAACAAGCACAGCAAACGGGCAGAATGATTAGACAAGTCAGAAGAAAGAGTTGCCTAAAATATTAGGCTTTATTCATCATATAATGCAGATATACATGCTAAAAGACAAAACAAAACATGTTAGTATACGAACGGTGTGAATATAAATGTGTGTACAAATAAACAATCATATCATTCTCCTCCACTGCGATTTGTAGCGTAGCGTCAGAGTCGGAACAAGACTGTTATAGTAACAATTCAAAGAGGATTGAGAAAACATAGTATTTAAACATTTCCACTTCGTAAGTTATAAGGATGAACACGCTGTTGTTGATTGATAAGGTTTTCGAGATTCTCTGATAGGTCACGAGCATTTGAGTTATCCGTAGATTCACCATTTGCCTTAACATTATCAATATCGGTATCGTCATTATTGGAGGTTTGTTCATCAGCAACAACCGGTTCATTTTCACAGAGTCCCATATTAGTTCCAGCTTCATTCATCAGTGCGTCGGAGCCTTTCGGGGCTAATTGACGGATAGATACTGTATCTTCTCTTCCATCAGAAAAACGAACATGCGCATAGTTAGGATTGCAATGAATTAGTTCAACTTCTTCCACAGAGGGGTCATATTTAGAAACTCTAGCATTCTTCTTGAGTAAGCCAGGTTGGGAGTGTGGTACCAAAAGTCGACCTATTGTGTCGAAAAAGACGCTCGTAAGGGATTTCGTTGGTAGATGTGCACAATAATGAACGGATTGAATGTAATGCGTCCAGCAGCACGCATTCCCAGTTTTCAACTGAAAGCCTTTTTGATCTGAGAGCGAGAAGGATCGATTTCCATAAGGTACCATTCATTCTTTCTACCTGTCCATTTCCTTTGGGATTATAAGGAGTCGTTCTACTCGAAGCTATACCTTTTTCCCGAAGAAAATTTTGTACCTCGGTCGACATGAAGGAAGAACCTCTGTCTGAGTGAATGTACGAAGGCATCCCAAACATTGCGAATATTTGACACAGGTGAAGTATGACGGTGTGACTGCTAAGGTCAGGACAAGCAAATGCAAAGGGAAATCGAGAATATTCATCGATGACCGTCAGTAGATAACGATTACGAGTTGATGAAGGAAGAGGTCCTTTAAAATCGATAGATAACCGCTCAAACGGTTGGGTAGCTTTGATTAATTGGCCTTGAATTGCCGAAGGAAATCTGGGCTTGATTTCAGAGCACACTTCACAACTCAAGGTCATTTTTCGAATTTCATCAATAGAATATGGTAAATTACGAGATTTCACAAAGTGGAGCATACGAGAAATTCCAGGATGACAAAGAGAATCATGTATTTGTTTTAAATGCAGTCCATTTAGAAGCGCACCACAACAGGATCGACTTAGTGCATCTGCTGCTTTGTTATCTTTTCCGGGTCTATAGACAACATCGAAGCTGTAAGGTGATAATTCCATTTTCCAGCGCAAAATTTTATCGTTCTTCACTCTTCCTCGATTTTGATTGCCAAAAATAAAGGAAACAGATCTTTGATCAGTGACAAGTTTGAAATGATTACCCAAAAGTAAATGCCTCCATTTTCGAATAGCTTCAACCACGGCATAGGCTTCTTTTTCAACAGCTGAGTGATGTTTTTCAGATGGCGTCAACATCCGAGAGAAAAACGCCACAGGTCTTCCATCTTGGTTCAAAGTGGCAGCAATAGCTACGTCCGAAGCATCAGTTTCGACGACAAACGGAATATCACAACGAATAGAAGCTAAAGTTGCTACGGCTAATTCTTTTTTAAGATCATCGAAATTTTGTTTCACAGAGACGGGCAAAGGAAAAGTTCGATTATGAACGAGTGAGTGAATTTTATCGGAGAAGTTGGAGATCCACGGCGAATAATAAGCGAAAAATCCCACAATTCTTTGTTGCGATTGCACATTCGACGGTGGTGGGAGATCTTGTAAAGGCTTTAATCGGTCAGGATCAGGTTTAATTTTTCCATTCGATATTTGAAAACCAAGGAGAGTAATTTCTTTAGCTGCGAAAATGCTCTTTGATTCATTTAAGGTCAATCCATATTTTTTAGCGGCATTAAGAAATTTGTTGAGATTTGTTCCGTGTTCAAGCGTATCTCTCCCGCAAACTGTCACATTGTCCACATAGACAAATGTATCTGTGAGATGTTCCTGTGCGATTATATGATCCATAGTTCTTTGGAAACATGAGACACCATTCGTCACTCCGAAGGGAATGCGACGGAATTGAAACAAGCGTCCACACGCTTCGAAAGCAGTAAATACCTTTTCATGTTCTTGGATAGGTATTTGGTGGTAAGCGCTTTTGAGATCCAAAGTGCTGAATATATGATATTTTGAAATGGTTTCAGCCATTTGGTCTATTTTCGGCAAAGGATAGGCGTCTAAGAGTGTGAATTTGTTGACCGTTTGGCTGTAGTCCACAACCATACGTTTCTTGTGATTCTCATTCGATACCACGAGAACTTGTGCTCTCCACGGGGATGTTGAAGGTTCGATAATGCCATCAGAAACTAATCTGTTTATTTCATCCCGGATAAATATTTCATCCATTCGACTGTACCTTCTTGATTTCGTAGCAATAGGCCTCCAGTTAGCAGTTAAATGGTGGAAAAGAGGCGGGGACGTAACAGATGCAGGTTTCAGTAAACAGACGGTGAATGACGATTTATGACCACCAAAAGAGATATTTACACTTTTATGCAATCCAAGGAAGTCATGACCGAGGAGTACGTCAGTACAAAGATCAGAAAGTATAGATAGCTTGATATTTTGATAAACACATGATTTGTATTGAATCCACACAAAACAATGGCCTTTACTAATGGCTTTTGGTATGACTCGAAAATGAGCTAGACGCCATGGTTATTGTTTCTTGAGAGGAGTGAATTTTCCAATTATTTTTCAAAACGAAGGCTTCTGAAACATAACTACAGGAACTGCCTGTATCAACGAGAGCATGACAATTTATGTTATTGACTTCTAGATTTATTACACATTTGGTGAGACAATCAGGAGCAGCAGCTAATACAGTTGCAGGTATGGTAGGATGAAGCGTCGAAACCACTGGGCGGTGATTCTTAGAGCGACATATCTTTTGAAAATGTCCTTTGTTTCCACAACTTTTACAGAAGGCGTTTCCGGCTGGACATTTCCATCTTAAATGATAATCGTACCCACAAAAGTCACATTTTTGTTTAACAGCAGCAACAAGATTATCTGTAGATTTATCGGAGGTTGATGAAGGATAGAGTGGCTGAACCGTTGCAGTGTGTGCAGAATTCAAACATTTTTGATATGATAATGATTGCTTTTCCGCCATTTCGAGACCACGTGCTTGATCAAAAGCCGCTTGAAAATTAAGTGAGTTGTGTTCTAAGAGACGTTGTCTGATTGAATTGGACTGGATTCCATTAATGAAGGCATCGCGCAGAGCATCGTCTCGATTTTCCTCGGCCGTAGTTGGTTTGAAATTGCATTCCCTAGCTAACGATTTCAGAATCTGAACAAATTGATCCAATGTTTGTCCATTTTCTTGTTTAGTAGTCGCGAGTATATGACGAACAAAGACTTCATTTTTCGGTCTGACATAGAGATTCATTAGAGTTTTGATAGCATGATCATATGTATCACAGTCAACGATGTGTTCATATACGTTAGGAGAGACGTAGGAAATAAGAGTGTCTAATTTATCCGGATTCATGGATTCGACTGCTTTTAGGAGGCCACAGAATGTACGATACCAATGATTCCATTGTTTTGCTGCATCTGGTGCACTAGGTTCAACATCAAATCTTTCTGGTCTAATTAGGCGTTCCATGATTGGGTTATATGATGAATAAATTGTTCTGAATCACAGTAACAAGCACAGCAAACGGGCAGAATGATTAGACAAGTCAGAAGAAAGAGTTGCCTAAAATATTAGGCTTTATTCATCATATAATGCAGATATACATGCTAAAAGACAAAACAAAACATGTTAGTATACGAACGGTGTGAATATAAATGTGTGTACAAATAAACAATCATATCACTGGTGAGCAGTTTATTGATGTTGCATGTGCGCACATATTGGCAATATGCACTTCGGAGTTCAGATTTTAAGAGCGAAATGTCGAGGTTCTCTGTTGATTTGTGTTTGATAGCATATTCAAAAAAACATTACATTGATGCCTGCATGTGCATTTCTTCACGTTCACCTATTCTAGTTTTTGTTATACAGAGCGATATTTCGTTAATTTGTTGTCAGTTTAATTAAAAATGAATTCACTTGGATTCGCAGGAAATATTTTGACCTTTAAAAATTGCATTGCATTCCGCGCTAGTTTTTCTATTTCCCTTCTCCTCGCACCTTCTGTAATTCGGGCAATCTCTTTTACAATATTCATTCGAATTTCATCCTCTATCGTCTGTAGTTTCGACAGACATTTCATTTTGTAGTTATCCGCTTTGACTTTTTTTATTCGATGACATTTTCTAGAATGCGGCGATGAATATTTTCTGACTGATGCTTATTAGTACTTGTCCAACGCTTAATAGCGTATGTTGGGATTGTTTCCTCACAGACTATTTTTATAATAAACCATACTTTCCACACATTCACCATATATACGCGAATACGATATATATATGCATTAATAGTCTTTCTTGGAACAAGATAACCGAGTTGCCTTAATAAATTTATCGGTACATGTTTCACCACTCTTATATATATATATATATATATATATATATATATATATATATATATATATATATATAACGGGATTAATGCTTATATCGAACTCACAAATTTGATTTATATAATTGGTATCACCATTCGCACAATACTTTAAGTTTTCAAAATTTCGTTATAAAAAAACTATATCGGCTCTCAGTATGCGTTATCTAGGCTATGCACCATTCTTATAAGTGTAAATATAAAATTTAAGTTTATTTTGATTTTTTGTTTGTTCGGGAGATGGACCAAGAGCCAGTCAGGCCAGAACTATTTAATTGCGTTTAACTTTTTTTTTTCGTTTTATTTCAGCAAGCTGTTTCTGTAAAAATTACCGAAGTTTGCGAAATTCCTGAAGACATTCTCGAGGAGTATAAATTGACACAGAATCAAGTAAATCTCTCGTCAATGCAGTAAGTCGATGAAATTTCCGTGTTTCTTGGTTAAGACGACATAGTTAACATAGAAGAAATTTGAATAGGTTGTACCAATAGTGCTAACGCAGACATTGTCAATAATATACTGAATCTATTATCCATTTTTCATTGACATAACAAGAATGTTTTTTTACATACACGAACAATTTATTTCCATGCGAACGAAGAAGAAAATTAAAATTGGAAGAGTGAGAAATAAGTAATAGTCCAAATATTTTGCATGCGTCGCTTCATTTTAGACTCAACGTTCGAAATTACATTTTCTGCTCGTATAATTAACTCCACAACTGTTAAAATCCACTGTGCTTCTTGTATTGCTAAATTATTTATGGTCTTCTATTTGTTAAGCTTTCTAAAAGCAATATTTTTTGAATATGCATGCGAGGTATGCATCATTAGATTTAACACACGTGTTTAAACTGCAATGTCCTTTCACTCAAGACATTAACGATATAGTTGCTCTTCGCACGTAAGGTAATCGATAGCTTAAATCTGTATAAACAATAGTTGAGGTCGACAATAATGGGTTTTTCTCTTTACTTGCTAATGAAGGCAAATGCGCAACATTGCATTTAGCTGCATTAAATTTACGTGTTAAAGCCGTGTCTATCATCCTAAACTTGTTTCCTTTTAAGCTTCTCTTCTAACAATTTACTCAATCACTTGCTTGGGAGAGCCATTCTTCATAAAGTAGCTATATATTTTTTTCCATTGTGCTGATATCCAGCAAATCATGAAAGCCTCTGTGACGGTATCCTTCACCAACTCGGCAACGATAGTGTCCGTAAAATGTGCTGACTCGGCAATCATAGTGCTGGTACCATGTACCGACGTGACAACCATAGTGTTAGTGCCGTGTACCAATTCGGCAACCATGGTGTTTTTGTAAGTATTGTGGAAGTTTTACGGAAGTATTCGTGACTACAATCTACTTTTTAGGTCAAGAAAAAAATCATTAATATGAGATATGTGTACATATTAGTAGCACCTACATTTGTCTAATACATTGATGTTCTCTCAGGGTATTCCAATGCCGCGTTTTGCGTACGCGGGTAGTAGCTTTGCACGGACAGTTTCACAAAGATCCGATTGATCACAATTTCCAATTTCGTTTTGTTTTCGATCGGGTTGAGTTTGTATTCGTCCTAATGGAAATGCGGCTCTATCACATCTTTGTCTACTGGCCAAACATCATGCTTTGGCCTCAACAGTCAATGCTAATGGCGTACGCGTGACCTTCTTTACTGCGTAATTGTCTATCATGCCTTGGCCTCAACAGTAATAGCTGACGGCGCACGCGTGACCTTTACTACGTAATTGTCTATCATGCTTTGGCCTCAACAGTAATAGCTGATGGCGCACCAATCCCATTGTATTTCACCAGTCGCACGACTAACGATGGGATTAGTATTTATTTCAAGCTCTCAATTGTTATCACCATCTGTGCAATCAATGATTGCTTAACATATTTGTGGTCTGTACATCTTTGGCGCAAATGGTTCAACTAGTCTAAACCTCTTTCAATTAATCAGGCATCAGACACGCGAACATTTGAAGTTATAATCTAATTGGTTAATTATTAAAACGCCTTTGTCGTTACAAGATCGTTATATTTTTCTGCCTGTATCTCTGTTGATTTAAGCGCATTTTATTTATTTATCTCAAGGTGAGCTGTTTGTGCATTCAGACGATTTTAGACATGAAGCCTGCTCAACTAAATTAGTTAAGCACTAGTTTTTATACTCTTCACTAGTTGGTTTTACGAAAATACTACGTTTTAATCGTTCAAACTTTACATGCTCGGATATTACAGTATTCACCAGTTGAAATTTGATGAAACGGTGTTGCGTGCGTCAGTTATGTATGCGTTTGTTTGTTCGCTTTTTATCGCAATTATACGATTTCCGTATTTCTTTCCAGCTTTTGTAATGAACAGCAGAGAAAAGTAGTGAAGAAACTACAAGAGAATATAAAATCATGTAACTTCAGTTGATTTCGAGTGATGCTGACGAACATGTTTCATTTATCACAAGGAGAAGTCATTCAAACATCAGTGTGAAAGCTATCGACACGTCAAAGTCCTGGCATAAATTCAGCGGAAAAGCAAGATTTTAATTTTTGTGTAGCAGTTATGTTGCTCTATGAACAAGCTAGCATTGAATATTAAACCTGTCTGAATCTACTTTAAACAATCATTGATGATGTGGGTAGTGAAAAAAATTGTTTAAATCAAGTTTGCGAGTTTCAAATAAACACCATTTCCGTTGCATTTAACCAGTCCAACAACTGACGGTAGTTTTGCTATGTTGTTGAATAGGTTAAATACGATGGAATTGGTGTTTATTTCAACTCATCTTAGTTGATTAAGAATCGAAGAGAAGCATGCATCAACAGACACACATTTAAATGCGTTCAAAGAAATCGGCAGAAATGCTGTAATTGCAATATTGTGTCCTGTTAAAGCCAAATGCGTTTTAATAATAGATAAACCAGATTGTTTTCAAATTGCGGAGTGCCTTTCAGTTCGGAAACATAAATTTGGCGGCTAGAAGGGAGATCGGTTGAAGTGGAACATGAATAATTGCCGCGAATTGAGGTCATAAGGTTGTTGCTTTGCTCTATCAGTTTCGCAAAGATCCGATTTATCTCCATTTACAAGCACGCACCAAGTTCGTTTTCGTGGTGGGTGGGTTCTGATTTGTCCTTTTCCTCCAAAGGCTGCAACATCGCTCATTCCAACCACTGGAAATTAGGCACGATCTAACCTTCTTTGTCATCACTGGAGACGCGCGGCTTTGGTAATGTAGTAGATGAGTTGCTAAACGAAGATTAGATCGTACCTCAATTCCAGTGGTGAGTATGACGACGTTCATACAGCACACGCATGAAGCCCTTTATGTAAAACAACAATTGCCCAGCCGAAAAATTCAAAAGTTCTATCAATACGATATTTTATTCGACTAGCCACGAACAAAACAAACCAGCAACAGTATTCCTGCATCCGAACGAGTCAGAAACCCAACTAGACCAGTGTCATCAAACGTCTTATCGAATTAGTGACAAATTGAAGTAAGACTAGCTTCGCAAACGGCCTAACTATTATCACCAACAGTTACAGAAATTGGCCAAAACTATGAGCGATCGACACTGCAATCTGTACACCACGCACTGTTAACATGGAAAATAATAAAACTTATGACCAAACTGATACGAAAGCTGACATTCGGGGATAAATTTTCGTACACGCAAATGCCATCAAAACGAGCACGTGGGCAAACCTCAATCAATCGGTACACGAATGACCCATACAGGGAAAGTTCCCACTTACACAGTTGACAAGGTTCTTCACAATGTTCCGTTAGTTTAACAATTTTTAAAATTATAATGTTGGACCATGCAGGTTTATCTCCAGTGTAGGGTCTGAGAAAGGCAATTGTGGTTTTATTGGTATAATTTATGCCCAGCGAAGAAAATGTGTTACTGGAATCTTCTTGCACTGTTAATTTTTTTATTGATGTCTACTGCGGTCGCTTTTTTTCTGGACTTTTTCTAACTTTTGTGTACGGTCTGTATAGCTTGCATTTCTCTACAATGCATTCGAGTCTATTTCATTCTATTGTGGATTTGATCGCATTTATTTTGTGCGGGACAATAGATAGCACTCTTAGGTCGGTAAAATCTTGAATTTTGATCATTTTCAGGTGCTCTGCTTATTGGCTTCGATTGATGGGTTCTCACTTGTCCCTTCTTTTTTGAGCCTTCTATCAGCTGATTGACTGAAAATAACGTTGGATCAAGATTTTCCATTGTTCTTTGCCCGATGTTTCGAGACTTCATTTCCAGTCTCATCTTCAGGGTTGACACAATACGCACAGGAGTAAAACACAACTTGTGGCAAATGTGTTTTATTCTTGTGCGTATTGTGTCGACTCTTAAGATGAGACTGGAAATTCGGTCTCAAAATTAGGAAGAAGAACAATGGAAAATCTTGTTCCAACGTCATTTTCAGACAACCAGCTGATGAAAGGGTTAAAATAGAAGGGACAATTGAGAACCCATCAATCGAAGCCAATAAGCAGAGCACCTGAAAATGATCAAAATTCAAGATTTTACCGACCTAAGAGTGCTACCTATTGTACCGCACAAAATAAATGCGGTCAAATCCACAACAAGAAGGACAGCACTGCGCAAGAGAGTTTATCATTCAAATTATATTTATTTCTTTCTATGTTGTGCATATAAACATCAACTAGAAGTGGCGTTGTGCAACCTCCCGTAGTCAAATCATTCCTTTAGCGACAATTCTGTACATTTTGCTTACATATAAGAATGAGTTCTTTTCGGCCGCCCATGTCAATATAAATGATTGAACACATATTCTTCACCACCTCGCAGAGGACTAACGAAGTTTTTTTGTAATGAGACGATGATAAAGAAAAATTTCATAGTAAAGGAAGCCATTTGTGTCTCAGCACTTAAACTGTTAGCTTGCAGGAGTTCTTGACAATTTGTTCGTTTATTGTGCTCCTCAATCGCCGAATTAGGTGGCATGACAACTTTGACGGATTTTACTGCGGTGTGTTTACCATTTAAGTAATTTATCGCATTGGTTGAATTCTTCGATCTGTAACATTTTCGGTTTACCGCACAATCTGGATGGACTCGTTTTAATTGGGTTACCATCCGGTTTTCATAAATTAAGTATACCTAGGAGTCTGTATCGACAGTTATCTTCATCATCATCATCATGTCCAGCCATACAAAAGTCAATAGTGACTAAAATTTCACTGCCATATAACCATAAGGAGTAAAAAAATTATATAAATGAATATAGACAAATTATTAGTAAGATTTACGAGAAAGAGAGAGAGACAGAGAGAGAAGGAATACCTTACTATTATGTGTAAATTTATCAGGATAACTCACAGAAATGAGGAAAACTAAACCTCTCGACAGCACCATTATGGCCAAGTTAGCATTCGGGCAAGGCGACATCAGCAATACAGCGTCCTTGCGGATTTCACTGTATCACGTCATACACAAACCAAACCTTGCAGCTATCTTTGCCCTACTAAGAAAAGAAAGTTACGAAGATGACTCTACTAGACATCTGCAACAAGATCGCCACTGAGCTCGATTTGATGCCATATCGCTAAGGGTTTCTAACCAAAAACTATGATGCGCACGTGGACCTCATCCTGGCAGACGAGTGGGTCCTATGCTATCCAAACTGGATGTAAGTGACTTCAAATGTTTCTGTCATGTCAAAATCTGCCCACCTTGTTTCTTACTGGTACTGGATGAGAGAACAAAGCTCTATTGGGCAATCGATTTCAGGGCATACGAAAAAAGTGACCGAGCCCACGAAGTTGATGGAGCCTTATTTGTTTTTCAAACGAAGAGCACTTATTGGCAAATCAAAAACACGTCTACCGATGTCCACATAGGTTATTCGTTGTTGGTAACCAATATGTGCTATACTTCTCAAACAACGATGTTTGAATGCATGTAAGCGTCTAAAATGATCAACTCTAAGAGGCAAAGTTTCACTAGCGTATAGTAAAACTGGGCGTACAGATACGTCGTAAACACGACCTCTAATGCAAAGTGAACTCGCGTTTCTCCATAAATGACGAAGGTTCGAGAAAGCTACTCTAGCTTTCGCGATTCTTATTCATATCGCCTAAGTAATTAATAGATCTCCTAAGATATATAAACCTGTCGACTAAGTCTAGATCTGCATTCTGCAGTCGCAACGTTGGAGTGAGTGGTGGGCGATCCTGTAACAGTATCTTACATTTAGAGGGTGCGAATTTCATACCGAAAGACGGAACAACGTATGTTAATCTATTCAAGGTGGCCTGGGAAGCATGCTGATTGTCGAATAATAGTACGATATCGTCCGCATAGTCAAGATCGACTAGTTTATCTCCCGGGAGAACTTCAACTCCAGCGTCCTGAATGTGTGGGAGAGTGTTGTTCATAATAGCATCGATTACAAAATGAAACAAAAATGGGGAAAGTGGACAACCTTGACGAACACCACTGCTGGTTGTAAAGTAATGCATTAATTCGTTGTAGTCTTTAACGCGACCAGAAGTATATGTGTAGAGAGCTCGTATAATATTAACAAATTTTGTGGGCACACCGCTTTTCGACAAGATATGGAATAAAACATTGCGATGAATGATCGTCTACAAGAACTATTTTAGATATTTAGTAACCTGCTATTGGGCTCAGTGTTATAATCTAAACCAACCATATTCATAGTATTTTAAAGAGTTTTAATGTTAGACTGAGAAGGAGAAGGGGAAGGAAAGGAGGCAGAATCGGAGATAAAGTTGCCTGCAGTAGCCCGATTTCGCTTATCCACCCTGCGCGGCTCAGCAGATAAGGCGACCCTTTTTATACTGCGCGACAACAGAGGCATAATGTAATCATTGTAAGTTGTACCTGTCATGGTTATATGTTTACTGTAAAAGAACACTAGGTCGCCCATTCCTAGTGATGGTTTGTATTCGGAGTTTTCCTTCTCCTAGATACTTTGCCAACCAAGGCTGATAAGCACTATCTGCCCAGATGTCAGTGGCAAATGTTTCCCTCAGCAGCCGAAACTTGCCCTTCACATCTGGAACACTTGCTCTCATTCCGTCACTACACATTTAACAAAAAAGTTACAGCGCAGTTAGACCAAACTCGAGGCTTCACATGAAAAGGGATGATGGCTGTTTCCCTTTTATGGCCCGGCAAGGTTCATGCTACCAATCCCGGGTTGACTAGCTTGAGCCCGCCGGTCGTCAGGCCGGAATTCCTATGGCTACGAGCTGTATATTTAATAGATCCCTTATCATTGTTGCCCATTTTTGTTTTCCTAGTCTATCCTCTATAAGGTAAAATTTCCTTCAAAACCAGGGACCTGCACATTTCCTTTCGCTTACACTTGGCTCTTCAGTCAAATTTATTTATAATTGAAAAGAAACTTTATGCTTTAGATGTAAATACTAAATAAAGTATATCGCAAGATGTGATGAAAATCAACAGCGTAATATCCTCTCCTCATAGACATGATTTAGACGGATATAATCACAAGAAACATCTCTTTAATAAAAAAAACTCTAGCACAACGTTACAACAAACGCATTGCAGTTTTTATCAACTCTCTTTAACGAAACTATCAGATTAGACACATTTTCAGATCACAGGAAAATCTGGAAAAACCCTTAATAGCAAAACTTGCAAGTGACAAGAACAAGCCTTCATTGATAGCAATACATCCATACTTATTCTGAAGAACTCAGTACACAATGTGGCAATAGCCTTTTAAGCAATCTACCAAACAGACAGTATCCTGGAATCTTCATTACGAAAACAAAAATCATCATCATCATTCAAAGCCGTACGAAAGCCAAAAGTGACTAATGTTTTACTGCCATATAACCATAAGAAGCGAAATATATATATATTACGACTGAAATAATAATTTAGACATAAATTATGAGTGAGATATATAAGCGAGAGAGAGAGAGCACCTGGTTACTATGATTATATCTATCAAGATAACTCACAAAAATGCCCACATTTGAACTTTGACAGTTTGTAATCTTGTGGACAATACAATTTAACAATAATTGATTGCGCGGTTGGTGGTAACAATGCTTTAAATCAAGTTTGCGAGCTTGAAGTAAACACCGACCCCATTGTATTTAACCAGTCTTCCAACAACATAACAAAACTACCGCCAGCCGCAACGCACTGACGCGTTTCGACCTTCCATGATCATCATCAGAGTACGACGGCAAACTGACTATCGAGGATCAAACCGCATTGAATATATATGGAAATCAAATTTAGATATGCGGCTCTCACCTCTAGCAGTTTTGCATACATTGAACTTGACTGGAAATGTGATCGGTTTGATCCTCGATAGTCAGTTTGCCGTCGTACTCTGATGATGATCATGGAAGGTCGAAACGCGTCAGTGCGTTGCAGCTGGCGGTATTTTTGTTATGTTGTTCGACGACTGGTTAAATACAATGGGATTGGTGTTTACTTCAAGCTCGCAAACTTGATTTAAAGAATTGTAACCACTACCCGCGCAATCAATTATTGTTAAATTGTATTGCCTATATATTAATATGTGGCGAAAGCTGCAAACAGTTAATGTTCGTGACTGCATAGAAATTGTGCAGCCGACATTTCAGTCAAGTTCAATGTATGCAAGACTGCTAGAGGTGAGAGCCGCATATCTAAATTTGATTTCCATTTATATTCAATGCGGTTTGATACTCGATAGTCAGTTTGCCGTCGTACTCTGATGATGATCATGGAAGCTCGAAACGCGTCAGTGCGTTGCAGCTGGCGGTAGTTTTGTTATGTTGTTCGATGACTGGTTAAATACAATGGGGTTGGTGTTTACTTCAAGCTCGCAAACTTGATTTAAAGCATTGTAGTCTTGTGTGTTCTCATTGGCATAATTTTCCGCATTGGTGGGACTTCACGGTATGTTTATTCTTAACAGATGTTCGGGTCAGCATACAACCAAGCTGGAGCTATTGCAACTGTATTGATATTTTGAAATGCATAGGGCAACTGTGCTCGGGAGTGCATGTCAACATTTATCTCCCTGATGTACTTCACCATGCTTTCTAGCATTGTGTTTACTTTTGCTTCTACATTAGCTGAATTGTCTTCTTGTTTTAGTTCTATTTTTAATTTCGACTGTTTATCAATATAATCGGCGCCTTTTAACAATACGACGCCTGACTCTTTATCAGGTGTTGCTAATCGTATGGATCTATTAATTTGAAGTTAATTAGGAACATTAACCTGCTTTATTTGGAGCAGCGATTTGTTTTAATGCTCCGTTCATAATTCTGTACATAATTAACTATTTCTGCTTTTGGGTCTCGCTTGTTGAACTAAACTAGAGAAAATTTTATTTAATTCATATGAAAAATTATCCATTGAAGCCTAATATTTCGTTTTGTAGGAATGGTTTGCATGTCAAAAAAGTTTTCATCAAGAGAAGGGGGTTCTTTCGGGTCGATTGACAACGCTGTTCCAGTGTGCAGTTAAAATAAACTCATCCAGATTGTGTGGGAACCTTGACTGGTTCGGAAATTTATCTAATTCTCTTATTAGGTGTTTAATTGCTTCATTTTTGGTCCTGATTATAATCAATTCCATTTTCACCCTCAGAGGCAGTTTACATTGAGCGAAAGGATTATTATTTAAAAACCTTACGAATCTATTAAAATCGTTTTATTCCTTTATAATTCGGGTTCTTTTGCATTACTTTTAAAAGACGCGTTGGAACCTCATCTGAATACAAGCTTGATCGAAAGAAGAAGTTCTGGTCCGCACACATAGCACGAGCAGAACTTATCGATATATACTTGTTCAATTTCTGACGCAATACAAAAGCCGTCAGTAATTAATGTTTCACAGCCATGTAGCTATAAGAATAACAAAAAAAATGCAAGGAATTTTTTTAATAACACGTTAAAAAAATAATTTTATCACGAAAGTGATTGTATCCGTTTTTGTTTTGCATATATACATATATATTTTGTTACAAGTTACACATTTTTTCTCTCTCTCTTTCACAAACACACATACATACAGAATGAAGTTAATATGAAAACATGCACACATACAGACACAAATGTATACACACATAATATTCAGCCAAAACCGAGTCAGAGTTGTTGGCATTCACATAATCAAATAAAAGGCCAGAATGTATATAAATGAAAGATTGTAGAGCGATGTTTAGTATTCACGAAATAAATGGCCATTATCCACTTTGTTATTAATGTGTTTTTTCTCTTCCTAATTAGAAATATACTGTGTAATATATATATATATATATATATATATATATATATATATATATATATATATAAATTCTCATGTATGTGCGGTAGCACATATATCGGACGTACGAAGAAGCAATTGATAAGCAGAATCCAGCAACATTTGCCACAGAAATTGATTAACAAAGGCTTGCCACCGTCAGGAAAATCAGCTATTTCCGATCATATATTGGCAACGGGGCACCCTGTCAATTCGACCTATTTCACAATTCTACATAAAGCAAAATCCGAAAAATTATTATTCATCTACGAAGCACTTTACATAAAACAACAAGCACCCGACCTTAACATTCAAAAGTTTCATCAACATGATATCCTTATCGACTGGCCAAGGATAACAAAATTCAACAACAATCTACTAGTATCCAGCCAAGAACCAACAGGCCCTCGACTAGAATCAACAAACGTACAATCGGATTGGCAACAAGGTGAAGTTGAGATAACAGAGGCGCATACGAGGCAACAAGGTGAAGTTGAGATAACAGAGGCGCATACGATGACAGAAGTCTCCAAACAGTGTGAGCGTTTAACACGACAATCAACATTAGCGTTGTTACCAAGCGAAAATAGCACCCTTGCGCAGCGGGGTGAAACGATCAACTATACTGGGAAAAATAGCACTTGTATAGATAACAGTGAACAATTTGCACAAATGGCTAACTCTCAAGTTATCAAAACAATAATGACAAGATCTCAGACATCACTTCGCAATACTGCGAGAATGACCTTTACATGCAAACACACATACACAACACAAACACAAACGCATACACACTCACCTACTAGTCAAAACAAGAAACAGCAGTAATAACGAGTCAGATTTGTCACCGATAACATAACCAATTGACAACCCAAAATGTATAAATATGTATGATTGTATAAGAGATGATTAGTATTCACGAAATAAATGGCCTTATCCACTTTGTTATTTGTGTTGTTTTCCTAATTATAAGAATACTGTGTTAATTAAAAGGGCATGGATATAATATATATATATATAAATAATATCATGTTCTGTAATGTACTGCTTTAGTTTATTTTGAATTGACACAAATTTGTTATTTCTTTTACTTTTCTGTGAATTTAGATTAAAAGGTTTCATCACTAGTCCTCTTGAACGAGGACGTAGCTCACATTCGGGTAGTGGTGATCATCATTATGTGTACATTAATGGACGTCCATGTGATTTTGTGCGGTTGACACGTTTAGCTGTTGATCTGTGGCGTAGGTGTCGACGTGAACAGGTTGGTTCAGGTGAATCAACTGGTTCTAGCACAAGCCTGGCCGAGATGTCTTCACGTCAGAGTCTACTTTCACAGCACACGCCGAATTTCATAATGCTTATTGTTACTGTTCCACCTGGTAAGTGGTTGCGGAGTTCTAAACTGTTTTAAATTAAAGTTTCCAAATTTTTGTTTTACCTTCTTAAATAAATGTTTTTCTTACAAATTCGATGTTTTTTATCCTGAAAGTTCTAATTGAAATACTGAATTTGATAATCACTGTTAACTGGCTTATAGCCTCAAATATCCCCAGCCTGCTGATCGACGAGTTTGAGCTAGTTGTTTCCTTAACCATCGTCTCCAATTTATATATTCATAATCGGAGATAAATTTTTTACGTTTAGTGGACTCCACGAGAAATGTCTTCGTTTAGTTATACTTCAACTACTCATTTCGGGTTGTTGGAAGAATAGGAAATATAGTTACGCCGAGCGGTGGCGAATTTCAAGATTTGGATAGCTTTGTCCTGTTGCTAACGTAAGGCTTTTTAAAATACCGCTCCTGTTGCCCTCATACTTCTATAGAAGTAAAGAAATTTTGATGTTATGGTCATTTCTGTCGCAAGTCTGTGCCTAAATACACGACCTCTCAAATTTTCTTGCTGGATTTTGGCTGATGACATCGCCTCATTAGCACTGGCGAGGAATTCTTGCCAATTTGTCATTAGGTAAAATGACTGTGGACTCATTAAAAGTCCTCGGCGCGAGGTAGTCATATTGATCTTTAATTGCTTAAACTTGATTGAAAACTTTTTGAAAAGTATGTCAATGGCCAACTGACTTCAGTTATTTTTATACATTTCAAATAAAAGCTTGTTGAAAAGTATTTGGTATATAATCGCATTAGATAGTTGTCATACTACTAGTAACACTAGCTGCATTACATCATTATAATATACTAACGGTTCCCTACGCACTGTAAATGATCAAATCCTTTATTATATATATATATATATATATATATATATATATATATATATATATATATATATATATATATATATATAATTAGGAGACAAGAACACATTAATAACAAAGTGAATACTAATCACCGCTTATGTTACCACTAGCATAATCAATGGAAAACCCCGAATGTATATAAATGAATGATTGTAGAGCGATGATTATTGTTCACGAAATAAATGGCCTTTATCCACTTTGTTATTAATGTGTACTTTCCTCCTAATTATAAATATACTGTGTAATATTAAAAGGCATGGACATTATTATATATATATATATATATATATATATATATAACAGATGAACTTGTGTCATGATTTTACTTTCTTTTATGTATGTTCATATGCACTGTTTCGGGTAAATGCAATTACTTGTACCTAAACCTTTTTCGCTAAAAAATATTAGCGACACTTATTTCGTCATTAACAGATATTTTGAAGGTATTCCGACATGCACTTTCGTACGCTTTCGTATGACCGTTCTTCATTATTCTAAATATAAAATGGAAAAAAACCAGATGTTTATTGAATGATTGCGCATTGCGATCGTCGTATTTCGAGTGTACGCGGTTTCCTTACGTGGGTAGTAGATTTTCTTTTTCAGTTTCGCCAAGATCCAATTTATCGTCATTTCCGTGGTGGCAGGGCGCTTATTCGACCCTTTCCTCCGACGGCTACAACATCGTTCATAATGACCACTGGAAATTAGTTACGAGCCAGTCGACGAAGATTAAATAGTAACTCATTTACAGTTAAACGAACATTGGTTGCGCGGGTTGTGATAACAATTATTATAATCAAGGTTGCGGTCTTGATATAAACATCTGACCCATTAATTACTTACATATGTCAGTATAAACTAAGAATTGTATAGTGTAGAAAAGGCAATTCATCCAGTAGACCGGTTTCGTCCTTATTGGGAACTCATCAAGTACTGGCCAGAATTTGCCGCGGACAGAACTCGAACCTGGGCACGTCTGCTTCGGAATCTGGTACTCTAACCACAGCCATCCTACCGCAGGATGAATTGTCTTTTCTACACTATAAAATTCTTAGTTTATACTGACATATGTAAGTAATTAATGGGTCATGTACAGTTGTTCGTATTAATGGCGTGAAAGCCTTCGGAGGAAAGGGACGAATCAGCGCCCTGCCACCAAGAAGAAATGGTGCAAATTTACTACCCATGAAAGAATTTCGTGGATACTCTAAATAAAACAAGTTTCTTTTCAGAATAATGACGAAGTAGCAGGTGAGGGCATGCACACGCACATGTTGAAGTTTCTTTGAAAAAAAAGGTAAAATGAATGCTACTTTCTCTTTTTCGCATAACAATTGAACACTAACTTTGCAACAGTCCGTCGATAAAGCTCATATAAAATCAGTAGTCCAAAACTATGAACCTGTGAAACTAATCACTTTTCCTATTTCTTAACCAACCGCGCAACACCGCAAATTATCGTCGTGAACCAGACGTGACGCGCCTTCAACTTTCATCGTTGGCGTCAACAGGCGGGCGAGCGAAGAACAAACTCGCTTGATTAAACGAACAGTGGTCGTGCGCGCGTTGATGACAATTAATTTTAATCAAGGTTGCTAAATTGATATAAGCACCTGACATATTAAGCACGTACATTTGTCAGTATTAACTAGGTATTGTATAGTGTGGAACCGCGGCAAATTCTGGCCAGTACTTGATGAGTTTCCAAAAAGGACGAAACCGGTCTACTGGATGAATTGCCGTTGCCACCCTATAAAATACCTAGTTTATACTGACAACTGTATGTACTTAATAAGTCAGGTGTGTATGTCAGGTTGGCAACCTTGATTAAACGTAAACTGCTGTATAGTTTGACCTGTTAGAATGAGACTGGTTCGTATCTCAAGTCGGCAAACTTGATTTTAGAATTTGTTTCACTACCAAAGCCAACAATTGTTGCCTAATATAGACAAGCCTGCTTAAACAGGCTTGCTCACCTGCTTCATGACATGTTTAAATTTTGAGTGTGGAGGTGCTTTAGAGAGATTTGGCGAAGAACCGCTGTCCTGTGCAGCGTAAATACACGCGATCAAGGAAGCTAAAAGTGGTTTCACATAAAAAATTGTTCGAGACAGTAAAGAAAGAGTAGTGTTTATTTCTTTATTAATCTGCGAGTCAATAACTGTACGTGTTTCATGTATGTAATAGATAAGGTGGACGTCAATCTGTGCCCTGACAAAAGACAGATACTTTTACACTGGGAGAAACAATTGCTAGCGCTTACAAAAGCCTCACTGACCGCCACCTTGAGATCAGCTGCTGCCTCTTCAGTATCTCGTAGCATCGGCTACTCGGATTGTCAACAGTTAAAGGCTGAAGGATGTCTCTCAAACTGCGATTCTGTTGTGAGTTTTTATTACTAGTGGTTTTATTAGAAAAAGGTATATTTATTGTAGCTACTACTACTACTACTACTACTACTACTACTACTACTACTACTACTACTACTACTACTACTACTACTACTACTACTACTACTACTACTACTACTACTACTACTACTACTACTACTACTACTACTACTACTACTACTACTACTACTACTACTACTACTACTACTACTACTACTACTACTACTACTACTACTACTACTACTACTACTACTACTACTACTACTACTACTACTACTACTACTACTACTACTACTACTACTACTACTACTACTACTACTACTACTACTACTACTACTACTACTACTACTACTACTGCTACTACTACTACTACTACTACTACTACTGCTACTACTACTACTACTAATACTAATACTACTACTACTACTACTACTACTGCTACTGCTACTGCTACTACTACTACACAGTGTTACACCAGCACAATAAACTGATGCTTCATTGCCGCATATCCATGAAATTCAAAGCTATTTATAAGCTGCAAAGGAACACTATAACGTCCATTCCTTGTGAATTTATTCTTCAGATTCTATATATCAAATGGAATTAACTAACTCCATAATATTTTAATGGTGATGGTATAAGACAACATCGTCAATGTTTACTTGTAAGTTTATTATCGCTATACTTTGCGAACATTTATTATACATATATATATATATATATATATATATATATATATATATATATATATATATATATATATATATGTATATATATATATAAGTATATATATATATAATCCCCCTTTCCATTTAAACATTAAACAGTATAATTCTTATAAGGAAAAAAACATTAATAACAAAGAGAATAGTGGCCATTTATTGTGATACTACTAAACGTCACATTACAATCTTTCATTTATATACATCCTGGGTTTTCATTTGCATAAGCTGGTGGCGACACGTCTGACTCTGTTTTACTTCTATTTCTTGTTTGGGCCGATTAGTAAGTTTCTATGCATATGTGTCTGTGTGTATGCATGTTTGCGTGTTAAGGTCTTTCTCGATGTATTGCAAAGTGATGTCTGAGATCTGACCATTTTTGTATTGATGTATTGATTGGCAAATTTATTAATTCTACAGAAAGAAAAATCAGAAAAAAAAGCACCTGGTCTAAACATTCAAAAGTTTCATCAACACGATATTCTGATCCACTGGCTACGACTTAGAAAACCCAACAACAATTTACTAGAATCTAGGCAAGGCCAAATTCTCCCTCGACCAATCTCAACAAATATTCGATCGGATTGGCAATAAACTGGAGAAGAAAGTTGGAAACAAAATGGGCATTCAACATAGAACTCCGCACACCCTGCGCTGTTACCAAGTGGATAGAACAAAATTGAGGAAGAAGGCGAGACGAAAGGCAACACTCAGGAAAATAGCATTCGTAGACGTAACTCCTAACAATGCAACAAGTTGGTTAACTTTCAATCCATTAATACAAGGATGACAATATTCCAGATATCACTGTGGAATACATTGGGAAAGACCTGCACACACAGACAAACAAAATTAGGTGAAAGAACAATGGAAAATCTTGTTCCAACGTCATTTTCAGACAATCAGCTAATGGAAGGCTTAAAAAGAAGGGACAAGTGAGAATCCATCAATTGAGGCCAAAAATTACATCACCTGAAAATGATGAAAATTCAAGATTTTACCGACCTAAGAGTGCTATCAATTGTCCCGCACAAGAAAAATGCGGTCAAATCCCCAAAACATACACATACACATATACACTTAGAGCCCAAACAAGAAATAGAAGTCAAACCGAGTCAGACTAGTTACCACCCCATAAGCAGATAAATACCCAGGATGTATATAAATGAGAGATTGTTAAGTTAAATTTAATAGTCTGGAAATAAATGGCCATCATTATCTTTGTTATTAATGTGTTTTTTCTTCCTAATTAGGAATATAATGTGTATATATATATATATATATATATATATATATATATATATATATATATATATACTATTAGTACTCATTTCATGTATAAGAAAAAAAGAATTTTTATCAGATACGAACCGTTTCTTTCTCATATTCTTCTCAAGTATCTAAAAATGAACATCTCTTTGTATGTAAATTGAGAGGCCAAAAAAATGGGAATGTGCAAAGATGGCGAGAGTGTGAGTTAGGTGAACAATCAAACAATTGCGTACATCACCTTCAGTTCAAGCCCAGTGCTTGAACGTGCTTCTTCTGCTTGCATAAATTCGGCTGGAATTTGCTTTTCTTTAAAGCTTCGTATGTGGCTAACTTATATATATAATCAAAATTTGGTAATTATCGTAAATGCAATGTCTGTAGAATATACGTGTGGTTTTTCAATGATGTGTTTTGAAATTGCAGACGTGTATTGACAATTTGATTTAAGACAGACGTTTAAGTTGCAATGTTCTCTCACTCGAGTAATTAACTGCCTGGTCGATCGGCCCACGTAAGTTGATCGGCAACTTGCGAATGTGTATTGGTAATTAATATTTTGTGTCGATATTAACTGCTGTTTCTCTATGATTGCTGGAAAGGCAGTGGTGTTGGTACCTTAAATAACACTCGTAGTTTAGCTATATTTAGTGTGCTTGTTAATGCCGCTTCAACTTTCATTATGTGCTATGCAGGTAAACTGCTCTAATTTCTAGTTCGAAATACGGCTGTTTCTGTTGGCTTCTCTAATGTATCCGATATAATTTCTTTTTGCACATACAAGGGGTACTACGCATTTTATTAAGACTTGCATTCCTATATATATATATATATATATATATATATATATATATATATATATATTAGAAGACGAAGAAAGGTTCAATAAAAAAGTGTGTTTATTATGAATAGTTTTTTTTAAATATGCCATTGCAATCTTTCATTTATTTACATTCAGAGTATTCATTTGATGAAGTGGATGAAAGCTAGTCTGATTTTTAGTTAACTTCTTTTTCTTGCTGGTAATTTATTGACGGTTGATTTGGTTGAAAATCAGACTAGTTTAAAAGAATGAAAGTATTTCGAAACTGGATTAATCAAAATTGCGCGATCTATGTTTTGTCTAATACAGGTTGAATTCCGGTTGTTTTTTCTGACAGACATGGCTAGAAAAATATCGCGCTTGCTTCATCAGTTTATTTTGAAAACTTGTGGTGATCGGTGAACTGATGAAGGCTGCCGCGCGAAATTCATCGCCGAAATGTCTTCAAGAAGGCAAACAGCCGAGTTTTTTCCCGTATTGTTCAATACCTAGATCAGTTAATCAGACTGGTTGACATCCACACAATAGTCAAAAGTGACTAATGTTTCACTGCCATAGAACCATAAGGAGTGAATTTAGACAAATTATTAGTGAGATTTACGAGAAAGAGTGAGAGAGAGAGAGAGGCGGAGAGAAAAGGAATACCTTGCTACTATGGGTAAATTTATCAGGATAACTCCCGGAAATTAGGCAAACTAAACCTCTCCACAACACCATTATGGCCAAGTTAGCATTCGGGCGAGGCGACATCAGCAGTACAGCTTCCACTTAGTCAAATGAAACCAAGGCGGTATTTTAAGTACAGACTAAGGCGAGTGTCCCTCCTCTGGTTGTATACCGGGCTGTGGTGATTCTAGGACGATCTTGATGAATGCCCAATAAGAAGGCGACCGGGTAACTCGATGAATTTCTATATTTAATTTATACTCATAGCATGTAGATACATTCTGTCATTGTACCTTATTTAGAAAAAAAATACAGTATTAACAGTTCCGCTGATCGCTGTTGTTTTTTTTGGACTTACTAGCAGAAACATGTTCTATGGCAGATGAAAAAGGCGGCGACAGCCGACGACGCTGCCTGCGCAGTAAACGAGAAGAATTTTTTCTCCATCATATGTCACAAAATTTTAAGCGAAACACGCGCGACTGGGAGGAGATTAATTACCTGGCCCTTGGTGTACCAAAAATGGTGTTTGTTTGTTTTATTCCGTATATTTCGGCTTCCGGTTCCGGTAGCCTTTCTCAAAGGGAATCACATCGCAGAAACAATTTGAAAATCTACCATAAGAATTGCCTTCTCTACACTACACAATACTTAGTTTATACTGACAAATGTATGAGATAAAGGGTTGGATGATGAGCGCCCAATAAAGACGAAACCTATCTACTGGTTGAATTGCATTTTCTGCACTACAAGATGCTTAGTTTATACTGACTAGTGAATATACATATTGGGACAGGTGTTTATATCAAGATTGCAACCTTGATTACAATAATCTGACGACCATTAAGATCTGCTCAGCCGAGCTGAGATGTGCCATCTTCGTTGTGTCTTGTTAAGACACGCAGATTATGTTACATGGAACACTGACGGCCATTATATTTAACGCCGGGAATGGCAGCGCCTTTTTGTTTGACCAAAAGTTGTTGCGAAATCAAACATGTGGTCACTTTGTACTTTATTTTCACTGAGAGATACTTAGATGTGTAAAATAAATATGAAAGTCTATTGGAAAAAATGATATCTGTGAAAGATTGGATCGTTTTGCCTTATGTAACCCGCTATACCATTTAACCTTTATCTTCATTTATTTATTTTTGTATAAAATCATTAATTGTGATAAATATAGGAAATAGCACAAGTTGAAAAATAACCTAAGTGATCTCTTAAGCTACATTATTTTTGCTTTTTGTCAATAGGAGACCTCAATGCATTCTGAATCGCCTTTAAACGTCCTTGAAAACTCCTCCAAGTTGTCTACAAACTTGTTGTCGCCACAGGCAAGAAAATGTGATGCTATCGATTTCTGCTCCAATGATTCTGCATCTTCACAACTGAATGACAGTTCACGAGAACCATCAGCCAATCAACCATCGACTCCCATAAACCGAGTTGTTCATCCTAAGACTGTAAGTAATTCACAGGCAATCTTGTCCTATCCTATTTGTTAACTTTTATTCTTTATGATGAAATTTTATGTTCAAAGCACCAATCAGTTTGAAGCGAATGATTTTTCCCCCTGCATTCTTTGATAAAAGCATTATTGTTTGCTTTACATTTTTTGCCAAACGGTGGTCAGTAGTGTCATTTCGATGAGTGTGCACATGTAGACACGTACACATACATGACACATAATTACCTAGAGAAAAGACAGTTATGCTTAAGAGATCAAAAAATGAGTAAAAATGAGAATGTTTTAACTAAATTTAACACTTGGCTTCATTAATGTCAAATTGTGTGTGGAATATGATTTCCGTTGTAATTGGCTGCCGAAAGCTGCAGCCGAAATATTCGCAGACATATTGAAGACAGTGGATTCAAAAACCTTGTTGGCTACATCAAGGACCAGGTCAATAAAGGTGGTAAGTAGTTTATGCTTAATGCTTCTTCGATATATATGAGAATAGATTTTCAAAGAATGTACATTTCATTAAATGTTTGTACAATCAGTACATTATATATATATATATATATATATATATATATATATATATATTCTTTATAATGTCCATTGCCTTTCAATATTACACAGTATGTTTCTAATTAGGTAAAAGAACACATTAATAACAAAGTGGATAAAGGCCATTTATTTCTTGAATACTAATCATCGCTATACAATCATACAATTATAAACATTCTGGGTATTCTATTGATTATGCTAGTGGTAACTAGCGAGTCAGATTTGTTACCACTAGCATAATCAATTGAAAACCCAGAATGTATATAAATGTATGATTGTATAGCGATGATTAGTATTCAAGAAATAAATTGCCTTTATCCACTTTGTTATTAATGTTTTCTTTCTTCCTAATTAGAAATATATATATATATATATATATATATATATATTCTTTATAATGTCCATGCCTTTTAATATTATACAGTATATTTCTAATTAGGAAGAAAGAACACATTAATAACAAAGTGGATAAAGACCATTTATTTCGTGAATACTAATCATCGCTATACAATCATACATTTATATACATTCTGGGTTTTCAATTGATTATGCTAGTGGTAACTAGCGCGTCAGCTTTGTTACCACTAGCATAATCAATTGAAAACCCAGAATGTATATATATGTATAATTGTAGAGCGATGTTTAGTATTCACGAAATAAATGGCCTTTATCCACTTTGTTATTAATGTGTTCTTTTCTTCCTAATTAGATATATATATATATAAATATATATATATATATATATATATATATATAATGTCACAAATTTTAAGTTGATAGCTTTTTGTCCGTGAAATTCCCCAGCGGACTTGTACATGCTTCAGTTGTTGCCAATTTATTTCATGAATTGCCTTTTTTATCTTTTGCAATGTTTAGTTTAAATTGTAATAAACATATTATCAAATCTCCATGTCACTTCCGCAAATGGCTTGATTTTTATTTCATAATAACTGTTCGTGGATGGTTTGTTGAAACTTTCGGTCGAAAGGGATACTAAACACTTTAAATCGAAAAGAAAGAATAACAAAAAAATGTTTTGGTGTACAAATGAAATTTGTATGCAATGCGCTACTTGGGTACCGTATGGATTGAGCTGTGAATCTAAACAAAATGACCTAGGTATATGTCATGTGTACGGAAATTCGGGTAACTCCTGATGAATGTGCTATAAGATAAGAATTGGCCCAATTGGCGAATTGCATAAAGTATCGTATATTTCGTTAAATTTATATCGATAGCATACATATAATCAAATCCTGCCGTTATATTTTAATCCGACTTCTCTTCTCAATGACAGATTTGGGGGATGCTAGCTGTAACTTTAGGTCGAATTTGACTCTCAAATTTTTCAATTTAAAAGACAGACTGACAAAATACACAAATTTGTATACAACTGCTTGTTGTGTGCTATATGCGTGTCGGTTGCAAGATGGAGTTGCTCAGAGTTCGAATCCTGGCCGCGGAAATTCCGGCGACTACTGATATGTTCCTAATAATGGCGAAATCGAGCTAGTTGATTTGTAGGACTTTCTATCATCCCATGGTCTAGCTTATACCGAAACAAATTGTAGAACATAATTATACCTATATATATATATATATATATATATATATATATATATATATATATATATGTCGCACTGCCTATATTAGGGACAATTGTATTCATACATTTATATAAATTGACTCTCAGTTCAACAGTTAAGTTTATTAATGACCATAATGTTATGTTAAGAATAGTCTTCGTTATTGTTAGTCATTTAATTTTTCTCGAGCGGAATTTTTCGTTTGTATAAATTCTATACTTTATTTGTTTAGTTGCGTACTGACAATATTGGCTAGATGTGGGCATGTTTAAGTTGGGCGTGTTATAGTTCTTTGCGGTTAAAATGGAAAGGCTTATTTTGTCTGTCTTTTGCAGTAACATCTTGTGCGATGTTTGATTTCTTTCTGTTTTATTGATAAAACTTGAAACTTTTAAAAACAGTTATCTTACCACACTGTGTCGTATAATTTATAGGGACAGTGTTCATTTATAGGTTGGCACTCAATGATATCAAACTACGGAAATGTTGAGACTACACCGCACAGCCATTCCATGTAATATATATATATATATATATATATATATATATATATATATATATATATACTATATAATTAGAACAACTCATAATATCAGTGGGATAGTTATTTATTTGTGAATACTAAACAATCATACATATTTATCATTTTGTTTTCAATGATTATGCTATTGGCAACACCCTCAGTATGTTGTTCTGTTTTGACTGGGTGATAGGTATGCGTTTGTGTTTTAGCGGTATGCGTGTTTGTATGTAAGTCACTCGTAGCAGTGTGCTACTGATCTGTTACTATCTAGCAGAGTCTATTTGTGACATTGCTCAATGAACAGTACAAGTGCTATTTTTCCCAGTATAGTTGATCGTTTCACCCTGGGAAAATAGCACTTGTACATGTAACAGTGAACAATGTGCACAAATGGCTAACTCTCAAGATACCAAAACAATAATGACAAGATCTCAGACATCACTTCGCAATACTGCGAGAATGACCTTTACATACAAACACGCATACACAACACAAACACAAACGCATACACACTCACCAACTAGTCAAAACAAGAAACAACAGTAATAACGAGTCAGATTTGTTACCAATAGCATAATCAATTGAAAACCCAAAATGTATAAATATGTATGATTGTATAAGAGATGTTTAGTATTCACGAAATAAATGGCCTTTATCCACTTTGTTATTTATGTGTTGTTTTCCTAATTATAAGAATATATATATATATATATATATATATATATATATATATATATATATATATATATCATAATTGAAGTTTAGAGACGATTTTAATTGGTTGTCCATATAACCTGAACATTGCTTAATAAATATATAAAAAGAAAAACGTTGTGTAATGGATTGCTACTTATGTTTACTACATAATTTTAGAAAGTATCTACATCTACAATATTTTTATTCATGTATGCCATTTTGTCAAACCTTAATGGTATATTTTGCTATTGCTTTAGAGAAGTGTGAAATATAAACACAGAACACATTATCAAATGTTTTATTGTAACTTATGTACATTTTAACAGTCACAATCCAGACTTTCCAGATTTTCTTTAAACCATGTGACGCTTCATTTATTTCATTTTAAATGTGTCGTACACACCTGATACATTCTTTTCGAGGCACGTCTTCTTCCTTTAATGTATGGTTATTGGTGTTTCTATTCCAATCAAGCTTGACTTGCTTTTCTAGTGACTTCTGCTTGTCTTAGAAAGGATTAAGCGTAATAATTGTTATAGTTTCGAATTTCAAAATAATATTTTTTGTTTGTGACTTGTATAAGGCAAAAATATGTTTATATGGGTAATGTGGTCTGTAAGGGGTATTTTCTTACACATTTCTGATTTGTGTGTGGGGTCAGCTCTTCTCGATTATTTTTGGGAAGGCTTTGATTTATTCTAACTTTGAGCCTGTTTTTGACTTTTCTGTATACTAGACGTTGCATATGCATTGGCCTTACTAAACGTCTAGTTGTTTGGACGTCAAGGAGTGACAACCTGCAGCCATGGAATCTTAGCTATAACCGCTCAGAGTAGTTGTATTTGAAATAGTTCAGTTGGAAGATCGCCTACAGATGGAAAATTGATTAGTCCCGACTATGTTACTTTACAATCAATCGATATAATATGGACCAAACTGGATAACGATGATTCAGTAGCTTTTCTCGAGGCAGGCTTAGCTCTAACTAAATATTCAAGATAAACAAATCCTGCGTACTCGAGTGCTCAAATTGGATAGGAGATTTCTATCACAAGCACTTAGTAAAATACTGGAGTATGCTGTCCAGTCCAAATTTACGTCTCATGAACCAACCTTATAGTGGTTCTTTCCGAATCTCTTGTTTTTACCACATCCAGAAATGATACACGCCTTTTTATTCTAATGTGAACTAAATTACTTCCTAAACCTCGTTTATATAAAAGAGCATCGCGTTTCTATCTTAATTCTTTTGCACAACACCTTAATTTATGAATTTCAGTAGTATTACAATAATAATTGTATACTTAAATTGTTTGGAAATACTGTACAATAAAATTTCATGGAAATTCGGTATTATACGATCAATATAATTAGCCAGAAATCGAGGATTGTCCTGACAGTCATTCAGACGAAATGCTTGCCTTAATGGAAGAATTATTAAATTCAATCTAATTTGATGTAGATATAATATATTTTTCACCTTTTCTGCTCTTGGCTGGCACAGTGGTTTATTGATGTTAAAAATAATTTTTGTACGTCGGAATGGCTTTCTAATACATCCAAATAATTATTCAACTATTTCATTCCTAGCTCGTCTTCTTTTGGCACCACGCTCATTATTTTAACACATACCAACATGACCACTATGAACTAACCCCAGCGTCCAGATTTAAATTAGTTTATCCATTTGCTCAGGTACAAATTTATACCTGTTGACGTAAACTGCAGTTACTTCACCCGTGCATAAATTAGGAAAAAAATTGTTTATTATTCTGTAAACAAAGAAAGTGCAACGAGGAATCAATTAGATGATGTTTTACAGTGTGCAAAATTTACATTTTCGTTAATCAGATTGCTCATGTGGTAAAATAAACAACTGAAGAATAAAAATATAATTGCGTTCCGTGCGCGATTTTGGTAGGTTCGGAATATGTTGCTATATTGAATCGATTTCCATTTCTTCGATTCCCGGCTGTGGCAAGTTTGGCAAATACTGATGAGTAATCAGTGACAGCATGACCGGTCTTGTTGATATATTATTTTTATATTCTTTGTTGAAGATAACATTTATATATATATATATATATATATATATATATATATATATATATATATATATAAATTTATATTAGATGTTGCGTACCTAATAACATTTTAGTTCAACTAGGACCAGAAGGATAAACCACAGTCAGTATGAATAAAAGCTATAACTTCCTGTACATATGTATTTCGTGCTTATTGGCGACTCATCAATAGGAGTCGGTCCTACGATCTGTATCCACTATGTTTAATCAATAAATGTGGGAAAGGTGAACGGTTTAATTTCCTATACAAAAGAAATATTATTTTGGTTAACTTCATATAAAGTCTTGTACAATGTGATTTCATAGCCAACTCACTATATATAATATATATCAAGCCGGTACAGGGTACCATCCCTATATTTTTCATAATACCGAGTCGGTACATGGTACCAACAAAATAGATTTCAGGATATGCTAAAGTTCATCAAAATTGAGAATTACAACTACGTCTTAACATCTTTTACTCCAGCAATTCCGTACACTCTGGCTTTGATCGCTATCGGTTGTCACATCTCGTTGTAAACATGAAATAATTCAATTAAATCTATAATAGTAATATATTGGTTGCTGCGAACTAATATATATGCACTTGTGTATTAATTATTTGGTATCTAGTTCACACAGGACAAGAATAGTATTCTTAAGCCAGCAGGAACGTAAGGTATAATCTCATATGCAGATTCGTTTCGTGCTGACTAAGGACTCATCAGTAGGAGTTGGTCATACGCCCTATACCAACACTCTATTCGAGTGAGGAATTTCAGACAATTTGACGCTACGTTTTGACGCAATCAAACGTGTGGCAAGTTTTCCATCGTGCACTGATGCTGATTATTGGCGGTCAAAATTCGTTAGTATGTGTCACTGATGGTAGTTTTGTTATGTAATGCGACGGAATGAATAAAATTCGAATGGTGCTTATTTGAAGTGCGCAAACTAGATTCTTATCAACACCCGTGCAATGAAAGTTTATAAAAATTATTTTACGGGCACACATTTGGCGTAAGCTGTACACCTGCTTTGTTAGTGAATGCATATAAATTGTGCTGTCGTTTCTTGATGATGACCATGAAAGTCAACATGCGTCAGTACGTGTATCTGACAGTAGTTTGGCTACTTTATGCCAACGAATGGCATGAAGATGATTGGGTGAATCGGAAAATTTAAAACCTCCGTCTTATTGAAAATTTGCAAACTTAACTTAAAATTATGCTAGTTTAGCTTAAATTTTTAGATAACAGCTTGTTGTAATGAAGCGAAAAATCCGGGGATTTAGAAAATCTGATACATAACTGTATTATACTATAAATCTGGGCATCATCAGATAGGAAAAGGTCTGAGAAAGGAAATGATAGAATATCGTGCTTCAGATTCACGCGTATAATATTCATGGATTCATTTTCAGGCCGCCAGAAGCAAGTCTTAATTCAAGTGGGAAGTAATGTCAAGAATCAGGGTATGGTCAAATGTAGGCTTTGCAAAAATCGTCTGAATATTTCAACAAAACTGGGCGAAATTGCCAATGTGTACCCGAGACAGAGCTAAAGTGAATCAAATTCAGGAAAGAATTCTGCGGGACACATCTACTGACATTCGATGTGACAGGTGTGCAACGTCCAACTCTAACATTGATAAATCTGGTTCGTAGGTGGAAGTTCATCCGACGCAGGATACTAGTACGAACTCGATCTTCGAAATAAGCTGATTCAATAGAGCTAAGAATGATTTCAAATGCTTTTAAATCAAATTATCTTAAAAAGTGCAATCTGTGAAGGTAAATGTAAATGATGAAAATAGAACTTCCGAAGTCGAAGAATAAAATAATGCGTTTGTGAAAGATCTTAACTAAGTAGCCAGTCGACCTTCTCTTCGACAAACACTATCAATACTCTGGAGGGAGTAACCCGAGATAATTAGTGACTTGTAGAGGTGAGATATCGGTAAGTGTCATGTCTCAATAGGCAAACAATCGTGATGTCCATATAATTAAACGAACATTGGTTGCGTGGGCGTTTCGAGCCCTGTCCGCGACAAATTCTGGACAGTACGTGATGAGTTCCCAATAACGACGAAGTCGGTCTACACTAACAATAATTAGATTATAGTGCAAAAATGTGTACATAATGTGTCGGGTGGTTATATCAAGATCGTAATCTTGATTAAAAGTAATCGTGATATTCGACTAAGCACAGGAACGTTCTACGTTTATTTGTGCGAGCACAGAGGTCTACAGTTTAAACGATATACCGTTTGGAAATGTATACCTACAATTATTGCACGTCAGCGCTGAACGGAATAGATAGCTTGTATGATCGGCCATCTATGATCTTGGAGAACATCCATCCCTAATGCCAACGATGAAGTCAACAATCCAGGGCTAGCCTGACCACATATCATCAATGTGTTGCGCGAGTACGTTCAGTTGAAAGCCGAACTGATTGTCTACAGGAATGCTTTCGACACTTGTAGGCGGGACGACTAAAAGATGCGACATCATGGCAATCTGCGCATGGACAGACGCTTTGAAAAATAGAACACATTCATAAAAAAGAGATTTAGATGTGCATAGTGCGTTCCTGAAAAGCCTGTGCTAATAAGAGACAATTTACCAGGCCTCTCCACTGATTTCTTTTATTTGCTAGACTCACATTGATTTTCTCTCGTTCAAGTCTGCTTTGTTTATTTAAGTTACAATGTGGCGTGATCAAATGACCTATATCGTGAACAATAGTATTTGGTCATAAGATTGCTAGTGTACGCCTCATGCGGGGTCGTCTATCCACGAGTTGCTTTAGTGTTCTGCAGAGCTGGATGTGTAAGTGGCACCAACCATTGCACTCGTTGTTCCATAACAGGGTTTGCTTATGATGGTACATCGAAAACCGGTCAAATAGAACTGGTCGGCGCTTAACCTGTGTTTTTGATTAACATTTGCTGACAATGGTCTAAACCCAGCCGGAAACGATACCTCGATTTAAAGAACCGTCCAGGCGGTAAAATACAAATTCGCTTATCCACCAAATCCCTGCAGCTGAAAGGAGAATTGGCTGTATACTTGTTTGAAGACATCGGACTTTTTGCTTATTGGAATAGACTTGCGATTCCATAATTGACTAAGTAATAACATAGCTTTATGGAACGCTGAAGCGAATCGAAAAGTATTTCAGTAAGAGCCTTACTTGTGCGAATACAAATTGATGAGCTATTATAGCAGGCCTTAAGTAAGCGAATAATGTTGGCCGAGTCATTATCATTATGGAAAGCTCGCCATAGCATATCTCTCGAAAAATTATACTCTGGCTAGTAGCCAGGGGAATCCCCTATAAATATCGAGTAAATACCGCGCATTGGATACCCTTGGTGTGTAAGACGAGGTTTACTGCATTTTAGCCTCATAGTGATTGATATGCCACTCAATACGCTATGTGCTTTAGTGATAGGTGGCTTCGCGGAAATATAGGCGTCTATGGAGTTTATCTGTACGTTTTTATTTGTTTTCAGTGCACAAATACTCATACGGGAAACGAGCAACTGGTTGGCGTAGAATTCAAATCGGATTCTAGTGATGGGAGGATTGGTCAAAATCATTGATTAAACCAGTTGAACTCCTGTAGTAGGCTTGCGCGTTCTGCGCTGTAGCAAACCATCGTTTACCGACTAGAATGTGGTCGGTCCGAGCACGATCAAATGTTGCTACCCGGACTGCACGGATTACGTAGCTATGCCTGGGGACAAAATGACAGCTGTAATTATAATAATAATAATAATAATAATATAAAATTAAATTTACCACGACCAAGTTGTGGCTAATGGCAAGATTAGAGAGCATGAAGTTTTGGACTGAGATACTTTTTCTTTTAGCAAACGTCCATCCTGAGTTGCGCGCATGTTCATGAATATAGAGGAAGCGTGTAGAGTAGATCGTAAATTTGATCGATGTAGAAAAGTGCGACCTCTTTCAATAGGATCTTGGCCAGTTAAGAAGAAATGGCATAATCGTTTCAACTTATCAAATGCTTTATCAGACAGTCTTCGCGATGTGACTTGTACGATGGCACATCAATTTTTGGCAGGCTGCCAAAGTTTTCACCGATGCCATTGTAAATGCCTTCAGACACATTCTCTTGCGTCCGGTGCTGCCTAGGAAGTTGATCAAAGGCCAGTGCACACAAAAGAGCGTACTCGGCTATCTCGGTAAGTCATCTCAAAATCGGACAGTCTGATTCAATGAGTCCAGTCGATTTTAATGCTTGGACATGTTTCCTGAAAAAACGCCGGTAAAGTCTGGTGAAGTCTTAATCTGATTTTCATAAATGTTAATTAGTGTCTCAGCTATTGAAAAGCCCTCGAAGACTTGGTTGAACATAGATTGAGCGTATATAATACTTTTTGTTTCTAGGTAAGATAAAAGTTGACGAAAAACGAAATGCTGAGAGTCGAGTAATCCACGTAACTTTGTGGTAAACCGATCGAAGCACTTCACCAGATACAAAATAAAATAATATTACACGTTTATAAGATTCTGTAATCTTCTGATTGACTATGGGATTTAAAGCAGGAAATGCGTATTTAATCGTATAACAATAATTCATGAAGATCAATATTGTCTCTAAAAATCCAGGGCTCGACTTTTAATGTCAATTTAGAATTCAGTAGCTTCATCGAGAATGCGACTAATTTGTCTCTCATTTTGTCAATCGTTTATATTAATGTATGGATTATTATTATTATTTTCATCATTATTATTAATTTGTTATTGCATTTAACCTCATATTCAATGTATTAATTTTTTACGCGTGATTTTGTTTCTGTCATTAGCTACAGTCGTTCGGAATATCGTCTACTAAGCGTCCAGCGGAAGAAAATAAACCGATTACGGATGATTTTAAAGCAGAGAAATATGGTATGTGTAGAATACACACCTCAATATATATATATATATATATATATATATATATATATATATTGTTCCTATAAACTGATTATCGCATGAGAAAGCAAATTAAATTAATGTAATAGATTTTTTAAATCAAGTTTGCGAGCTTGAAGTAAACACCAATCCCATTGTATTTAACCAGTCGTCGATAAGTATAACAGACTACAATGGGATTGGTGTTTACATCAAGCACGCAAACTTGATTTAAAGAATTGTTACCACCACCCGCGCAATCAATTATTGTTTAATTGTATTGTCTATATATGTATATTTGGCGAAAGCTGCAAACAGTTATTTTTCCTGTCTGTATTGCAATTGTGCAGCCGACATTTCCGGTCATGTTCAACGTTTGCGAGACTGCTAGATGTGAGGGCCGCATATCTAAATTTGATTGCCATATATATTCAATGCGGTTTGATCCTCGATAGTCAGTTTGCCTTCGTACTCTGATGATGATCACGGAAGGTCGAAACGCGTCAGTGCGTTGCGGCTGGCGGTAGTTTTGTTATGTAGTTCGACGACTGGTTAAATTCAATGGAATTGGTGTTTACTTCAAGCTCGCAAACTTGATTTAAAGAATTGCTACCACCACCCGCGCAATCAATTATTGTTAAATGTAATAGATGGTTTTCATCTTTTTTCATGATTGCTGCGGCCCGGATTTAACTTGGACGCATTTGATTCACAGCCATACGTCTGGTCTCCTACTCTACCGTAGTCGCTTATTCTATGCAATCTTCAGTTTTGTAACGACTTATTTTTTTATCAGTCTTACCCTAAGGTTTATCTTCGTGGGGTTCATGTGGTTATAATGATAAACCTATGAACTAGTTAGGATGCTGAGCGTTTGTTTAGAAAAATAATATAGTCGTATTTAGAGATTTTCTCTCGTTTATAGTTCACAAAACAGGATATCCAATTATAATAAGTATGAATGTTCAGCATTCTCCAGCTTTTAAGATATATACATTTCATTAATAATGAATTAAAAGGCACATATATATTTTTTAACTTAGGCATTAATGAATAATGTAAGCGGTCATCTTTCTGCTCTGGTTCAGGTTTTTGGCTTGGAGCTGGTCGAAAGTTTTCACCAAAGAGCTGTTAGAACTTGTGCTGAGCGGGCTAAAGTTATGCTCGGCGTCAGGCGTCTCTTCACTGTGATTAGGTGATTCCGGTCTGCGTTGGGTCATAGTTCTCACATTACAATAATGTAAAATATAATTGTAACAACTCAAGTTGTAAGAACAGAATTGTCAATGAATTAATGTATAACCATATCATTTTTATGTAAATTAAATTAATCATTCAATTGAGTTTAAGAATTTTGAATCTATGAACTCACCTTTTATGGGTTCGCACTCAATAATATTTATTGATGAAGCAACAATTTGAACTTAACTGGTTCCTTTTTGATTGTTTATTCATCTCTGTTCGGAGCTCATTATCATTACTAAAACGGTTATATAGTGAGTTGCGGTAATTATTAAGAATGCGCTCACATTCAATTAATATGCTAATGTTAAGTAATTTTTAATCGCATTACATAGTTAATTGCACATCGTACAGAAAATAAAGTATTATTTAGAAACACCTGGGTGTTTTTGCCATTCCCTTCGAATCACTAGACTGATTTAAATAATCAACAAAATCCACGACAATAAGAAATGTAAAACAAGACATTTGAGTCAAAAGACAAAACATTCGCAAATAATGGGTTGAAAAAGAGCTTCGAAGTGACGCAATTGGGTAGCAATATACCACCAATTTGAAACTGTGACGTAGATGAGGGCAATAAGGATAATTTATGTAGCATCTTAACACTAGTAGCTAAAACATGTTTGGCAACCTAAATTTATTACATTGGTCAGCACTAAAATTTTATTGATTATTACTTAATCAGGAAGTTCGACATCGTCATGATCACGAGCAGCTATATGCATGTCGTTCGTAACTGAAGCTTCACAGTCATACAGTGCAAAATTAAAGGATTAAATAGAAGTAATAATAATTACCAAAATAATGTATACAATTGGTATTAAAAGAAAGTTATTTATGGCATGGAGGATCTAGTTAATAGTAGCATATTCACCCAGTTAACACACAGAAACGAGGCAAGCTACACTTCTACTCAAAATCATTGTAGCAAAGTCAGCTTTATGGCAAAGTAACACCGGAAATACAGCTTCCTTTCTGCTGTTACTGTATCGCGTCATAAACACAACCAAACCTCGCATCTAATTCTGCCAAACTAAGAAAAGGAAGTTACGAAATGGTTCTACTAGAAATCTGTAACAAGATCACAACTGAGCTCGACTCGACGCCATATCGCGCAGGATTCGCAACTGCGAACTATAATTTATGATGCGCACGTGGGCCCCATCCTGGCAGACTAGAGAGTCTTATGCTATCCAATTTTGATGTAGTTGACTTTTTAAAAAATGTCATGTAATATTCTGTCCACCGTGTTTCTTATGAGAATCTGGTGCTGGGTGCGATTATAACGTTTTAATGAGCAGTCGAATTGAAATCGTACGCTAAAACGTGACTGAGCCAACGCAGTTGATTGAGTCTTATTTGTTTCAACCGCTCCCAGTCTGCCATTATAGAACAGACACCACGCTACCTGAGTACGTGGTAATGACTTGAACATTTATATAATTAAATGAATATTGGTTGTTCGTGTGTGCATAATGGGACAGCTGTTTATATCAAGATCGCCACCTTGATTTAACTAATTGTTATCACCGCCTGCGCAAGCAATGTTCATTTAATTATTTTAATTTTTAATTCAATACCATATCCCCAGGTACTGACAATGCTTGTTGGGTCTTTGAATTTTTGTGTATTGTTTTTCGTAATGGGAAACTTGATTTTCAGTTGAACGGGATTTATTTTCAAATGTTATTGCGAAGCACAGCTCTACATTTTTTTTTCTAATTTTTTGTTTGCAGGTGCGTGTCATGATGCAGATTTTGTTGGCTGCAATTCATCAGAAGTTGGTATAAATGATAGGATAGACTCCGCACCCAAAAAGCGTAAGGTCATTGCTACAAATGAAAGTGAATTAGACCAACAAACTGAAGGAGACAAAGAAAGTTTAACTTTGAGCCCAATGTCAGAAAAAGTTAAGGGAAGAACAGTTAACCTTCCAACACATAGTGAAGCAATCGGTACTACTGCCGAAATGTGCAATTCAACATTTGATGATGATGAACTGAATGTATCATTGTGCAGTTCCAACTCTGAATTGTGCAGTTCATCAGCGCTTTTTTCACACTCTAATAACACGAGGGCAGCTAGCTTTTCCGGCAAAAGAAAATCGGTAAGTATTTTCACCTGTCTTTATGTGATACGTCAACGTAAACTGATATATGTGTATAATGATTCAGGATTATTTTTCCGTATTTCATTTGGTTATTTTATTAAGTTAGATACATACATACATACATACAAACACCACATGCATACATACATACGTACATACGTACATACGTACATACGTACATACATACATAAATACATACATACATACATACATACATACATACCTACATACATACATACATACATACATACATACATACATACATACATACATACATACATACATACATACATACATACATACATACATACATACATACATACATACGTACGTACGTACATACATACGTACATGCATACAAACATACATACATGATATATATATATATATATATATATATATATATATATATATATATATATATAATTGCAAAAATACTTAATTACATACATCAACGCATACATGCCTACATAAACTCACATCATACATGCATACGTATATAAATGAATACATTTTTGGTGTTGTCAGGAGCCCCAGATATGTTAATTCATTGACAACTAGAGAGAAGATACGATTCAGAACGCTGATGCTAATAGAAAAACGTTCAGCGAGATTATAATTCGTGCGAGTACTCGTCAATAATTCATTATAACAGACATCAGCTAAACGAACAATTTTGTCAGGATGCCATCACTAAGCATAGGTTCTCAGAGCACCTTGCACGCCGCGGAATAGAAATCAACTGAATAGACTAGAAAGGCAACGACGCTGAGCCGCTTAAAGCAGTGGTGAAACCTAAGAGTATGATGACCTGTATGAATATTACACCGCACATCTCATTCACAGTCAATAACTTGTCTGAATTGGCCTAGTTTGCTTCTCTTGGTGTAGACGATTTTCTCAAGGAAATTAAAACTGACCACCTTTTATGCAGAACAGACCAAACTGATATCACTTATTTTGATTACAATTGCGAGCTGAAACGAGACACCAATCCCATTATAGTTTTGTGTCAGTATTAGCTAAGTGTTGTATAATATAGAAAAGGCAATTCATCCTGCAGAACGGCTTCGTTTTTGTGACAACTTTTCGAGTACTGTCCTGAATTTTGCCGCGGACGAGACTTGAACTTGGGCATATTTTCCTCTCAGTCTGTGACTATCCACTGTGCTACACTGCCTCACACTACATACACTTTTCGGTTATTTACTAATTTATGTTGTGATTAGCCTTTTCTTCCTGTGAAGCCTATGTGACATCTCTTTAAACCTAAAGTTTCAACCAAAGACGCCAATCTGCCGTTACAGAGCAGAAAACACGGTACCTGGGGAAGTGATATTGAATTTAAGATTTTTACAGTTAAGCAATCATTGATTAAGCAGATTGTGACACTAATGACTTGCGTGTGAGCTTCATAAAAGCACTAATCCGATTATATATGCTTTTGTCAGCATACGCTAAGCATGGTATAGTGGAGAATAGGCCGTTCATCAAGTAGACCAGTGTCGTACTTATTGAGAGCTTGTCAAGCACGGCATACATTTATAAAAGATTGTTACACTATGGCGCTTCTTTAAACCTGGTGGTCACATTCATATTGTTTAAGTCATCTTTATCAACGTGTCTGTTTGAAAAAAATCATCGTGAATCTTACAAGTCTGGGTGTTACCTCTGCGTTTAGCGGTAGTTGCCTCGTGTTGAAGTTGTCAGTAGAAATAGCAAACAAATATTAACCGAGGCTTGCTCAAGCTATCCTATTTAAGCGTAGGCGTGTATGGAAAATTTCTGCACACTTACATGGATATTCATTATCAATTCGGGCGGACGCATGGAGCGGAGTTTAAACTGGATCAAAACGGTAAGCATGTGATAGAACGTTTTGATTGACCAAGTGGAGCGCCCGTGACACTTTTCTGCGTCTTCGAATTGGTGGACTAGCATGGTCTTATCGAGGTATGGTCAATTTGAGGGCAATGAGATTTCATTGTTCTATCTGCTTGATTATGTCACTAAGTGGTGTGGCTAAATGGCATTGATCGTTCACCTTAACAGAATTAAGTTTAGTTAAGAGATTTTAGAACATGATATCGTTATTGCAGCTATACTTAGTAAGTGAACATCTTTCTACAGCTCCATTTCTCGGTCAATCTTGGCATGGCTTTGGTGTGAAATCATCGAACGTCGTTCAATGCCACAGGCCAAATCTGACTACGCTTTAATGGTGTTATACTGTTCATATGCGTAATAGTTGAGAGTTGGTGCGTGCGTATTAATGACTCTCAGGTCTAGGCTACTTCCATGCAATCGATCATAGACCGAACAATAGCGTGCAGCATTCCCGCTGCAAAACTTGATCGAAGTGAGTCTATACCATATCGGACGAGGTCACTTTTTATGACGGCGGTAAAAGAAACGCGTTTTCCTGCGAGCAAAGCTCGAAATAAATACACTGGAATGTTCCAAGCAAGTCTAGCCTCTTGGAGATAGGTATGGTGTTTTTTTAGTTCGTCAGCCATAAATTATCAGCTGGCTCGCGAGTCAAGTGTTCTCACATTTCAAGAGATAGCGGCTAGGCTATTCTTGCTCTTAATCCACACACAAGTTCCAGCAAAAGCTGGTAGAAGTCCACCGTGAGGTTTGGGCGTGTACTCGACCCCAATGAAAAAGAGGTATCGTTGTCAGTCGACTTTTTCATACTTATCTTTGAAACTTGTCTTTTTTCGACGTTGCCGACAGAACAGAGATGCGTATCACAAAATCAAGCGAGTCCCGACCGAAAACTTTGTGTTAGCACTTTCGAGTTAAGGGCAATATTGGTCCTTCCCTTTTGTCGCACAAAATATTTCCTTCTCGTGTGTCCCTGATTCTGGCCGATCTGAAATAGCTTGTGTACGCTTATCCACACTAGAAGACTAAGCAGATAATTTGATTGGGTTTATATTGTGCGTTGTTTAAGGCAGTGTATAATCATCATTTATTGGGCTATTCATGGTTTATTGAAAGCCTGATGAGCAGAAGTGATTTGAATTGAGAGTTAGCCGCTAACGGTCTTCGTGGACCATTTGTATAATACCAGTGGTCAAAAATACTTTCAGCAGCCGCAACTGGTCCTCCACGTCTGACAAGCTTTATCCAAATTCACCTTTACTCTTTTAACTCGAAGTGTTCATTACGCAGTAAAACCGAACTTGTGGCTCCATTCTTGTAGATCATGGCTGTATTCGAATTTTACCGGCATGTTTAATTCTATCGGTACTGGTAAGACTTTGTAGAGCACGCCGAATGTCAGGCCAGACATTTATATCGCGATGCATCTTTGAATTTAGTTGATTTGTGCATGTTATGTAACTTGCTGAATTTTTAAATAGAATTGGTGGTCAGTAATATAATTCTGATCGTCATTTTTAAAATGTTCTCTTATTTGACCGCTTTGCTGCGTCATAATCAACATACATTTATATGCGGAAGGAAAATTTGCTAGTGTCTAAATGCATCGGCTGCTATACTGCTGATGGGGGATATCGAGTAAAACTGGCCTTATCGTATATATATATATATATATATATATATATATATATATATATATATATAGTGGTACCTCGGGATACGAACCGGAGCTCCAGCCATATTCTTGTTCAAGGTACGAGCCCAAATCCAAGATACGAACCGTGTTCCGGAGCGTCCCGCTAGTTGGCGTGCAGGGTCGAGCATCATCCGAGAGAATCTCTCTCGCTCACTCGCACGTGTTACCCGCTTGAATCGATGTGTATCTTGTGCGCTCTACTCTTTTTTGCTTGATTTTTGCCTGATTACTGAACCTTTTTGTGTGTTATCATGGGGCCGAAGAAAGTGAGTGCTAAGGACAATGGTGACAGGAAGAAGAGGATGATGTCGATGGAACTAAAGCAAGAACAAATAGAAAAAACATGAGCATAGCGTACGAGTGATTGAGCTAGCAAATGTTGAGCCTAGTTTAAGTTTAAAGTTAAGTGCATTGTTTTAAGTTTTTTCTTTCATTTGATATAAGGAATGTTTTTTTTAGTTTTACAGTTACGATAATAGTTTTAAGTTCTAAAAAAGCGCTGTTTACGTACGTGTCTTGAGTGCTAAACGTTGTGCTACATGGCGTCCTCCAGCACCCGGACAACGGTGGACTCAAATAGATCATGTAGCAATTAGTTATAGATGGCGTGGTTGCATCCAGGATTGTCGCTCTTTTTGGAACACTTATGTCGACTCGGACCATGCACTTATCCGTTGTAAATTTACTCTAAAATTTTCCGGGAAAATAATTAAGAATAATCCCCAAATTGATGTAGGCAAACTCGAACAACCGTCCTTCCGACAAAACTATGAAAATATTCTAAAATCTAATCTAACTGGTCTGAATAGTGAAAATCCGAATATACTTTGATCCAAGATAAGTTCCACTATGCAAAATGCAGGTACTACTGTATGTGGCATAGCAGGCCCTCGTAGAAATAATCACTTGCTTTCTGTATAATCTATGGAGATACTCGAAATAAGGCGCCAAATTCCACCTGGCTCGATTCATAATAATACCCGTCGCAATATAAGACGCCAACTTAAGCGCAGTCTAAAAGGCGATCTCGAAAACTTTTGGAACAGAAAGGCTGAAGAAATGGAAGTAGCTTTCGCGTCAGGTAATAGTCGCTGTTTGTTCCAACTTATCCGCGCAACAGGTCCGAGAAAGTTAAAAGTTAGCGAAACTATAAATGATAGTAACAACGAATTAATAACCGATAAAATAAGTCGTCTTGACAGGTGGGCTGAACACTTTAGAGATCAATTTTCTTGGCCACCCGCGTCAGTTCCGCTTCCCGAAAGCATGTCTGCATCAACAGTGTGGAATGTTAGTCCCGAAGAACCATCTGAGTTAGAAGTACGCGATGCAATCCTATCTCTTAAGCGCCGCAAAGCCGCCGGCCCCGATGATCTGCTTCCGGGATTGTTTAAGGATGGTGGCGATATAATTTCAGGAGCGTTGACCAAACTTTTTCATACTATATGGAATGAGGAAACCGTACCACTTGACTGGAATGAGTCGACCATCATTCCCATCTTCAAAAAAGGCAATCGTAATTCGTGTGATAACCATCGTGATATAAGTTTGACTCCGGTCGTATCAAGGTTATTTGCTTCGATTATCCTACGTCGTCTTAGCGCTTCACGTGAATCACAAACAAGAGAAGAACAGGCCGGATTCCGCGCAGGACGAGGTTGTGTAGATAATATTTTTACGTTAAGGCAAGTTCTCGAACAGAAAAATTTATATCATCGTCCCACAGTAGTCGTCTTTCTAGACTTCAAGGGTGCATTTGATTCGGTGGATCGCAATGTTTTATTCCATATCTTGTCGAAAAGCGGTGTGCCTACTAAATTTGTTAATATTATACGAGCTCTCTACACAAATACTTCTGGTCGCGTTAAGGTCTACAACGAATTAACGCATAACTTTACAACCAGCAGTGGTGTTCGTCAAGGTTGTCCACTTTCCCCATTTCGTTTAATTTTGTAATCGATGCTATTATGAACAACACTCTCTCACACATTCAGGACGCTGGAGTTGAAGTTCTCCCGGGAGATAAACTAGTCAATCTTGACTATGCGGACGATATCGTACAATTATTCGACAATCAGCATGCTGCCCAGACCACATTAAATAGATTAGCAAACGTTGTTCCGTCTCGGTATGAAATTCGCACCCTCTAAATGTAAGATACTGTTACAGGATCACCCACCACTCACTCCAACGTTGCGACTGCAGAATGAAGATCTTGACATAGTCGACAGGTTTACATATCTTGGGAGCTCTATCAATAACGTAGGCAATATGTCCGACGAGGTGAGAATACGGATCGCGAAAGCTAGAGTAGCTTTCTCGAACCTTCGTCATTTATGGAGAAACGCGAATATTTCACTTTGCCTTAAAGGTCGTGTTTACAATGCATCTGTACGCGCAGTCTTACTATACGCTAGTGAAACTTGGCCTCTTAGAGTTGATGATCTGAGACGCTTACAGGCATTCGATCATCGTTGTTTGAGAAGTATAGCACATGTTGGTTACCAACAACGAATAACTAACGTTGACATCCGTAGACGTATTTTTGGATCTGACAATAAGTGCTCGACTTTAGAAAAGCAAATAAGGCTCCATCAACTTCGTTGGCTCGGTCACGTTTTGCGTATGCCCTCATTCCGATTGCCCAATAGAGCTCTGTTCTCTCATCCAGCACCAAATTGGCGTAAGAAACAAGGTGGGCAGATTTTGACATGGCAGAAACAATTAAAGTCACTTACATCCAAATTGGGTAGTATAGGATCCACTCGTCTGCCGGGATGGGGTCCCCGTGCACATCACAGTTCTTGGTTAGAAACCATTAGCGATATGGCAGCGAATCGAGCTCAGTGGCGATCTTGTTGCAGATGTATAGTAGAATCATCTTCGTAACTTTCTTTTCTTAGTAGGGCAAAGTTAGCTGCGAGGTTCGGTTTGTTTATGACGTGATACGGTGAAATCCGCAAGGAAGCTGTGTTGCTGATGTCGCCTTGCCCGAATGCTAACTTGGCCATAATGGTGTTGTGGAGAGGTTTAGTTTGCCTCATTTCTGTGAGTTATCCTGATAAATTTACTCATAGTAGCAAGGTTTTCCTTCTCTCTCTACCCCTCTCCCTCTCTCGTAAATCTCAATAATAATTTATCTAAATTCACTTATATACTTTTTTTCACTCCTTATGGTTATATGGCAGTGAAACATTAGTCACTTTTGACTTTTGTGTGGCTGGACATGATGATGTGATACGCTGGTGTTTCTCTGTCGCGTAACTATAAAGTGATATGGGGCATCTGTCAAGTGTTCCCAAGCTCATTCCCTTTGCTATAATATCAATTTGTATAGTTAATCACTCCTTTTCATGAAAGAATACATTTCTAGAATCTCTATATGCCAGACTTATTTAACTTTAAACTAATTTTAGGATAACTGAGATTGTGCTTTTTAGTGAATATTTGATCGATTTTTCAAATTCTTATTTTCGTATAGTGACAATCCTGGAAATCTCACAGATGTAGTTATATAACTTTCAACCTTTTTGGTTTTGGAAAATATTTTGGAGCTCATGATATGTTACTTCGTCATGTTTAATTTATTTGAAATCGTTTGGGTAATTTTTAGTTTCATTGCCATACCGTATAGAGGCTGGCAGTTCATTTTCATTCTTCCCGGAAATTTCGAAAGCTCACAACTTCATCTAAAGAGCATAATATTGAGCCTACATTAACTTGTTTACCTTTTTCACCTTGATTGAAAAAGTTTTACCTGTTCTTGAGTAAATTACCGGTTTCGCCTTTTGAATAGTTAATATGCACTGTGTGCATGTATCATTGAGAACACGCCTCTCATCCAGCCTTCATTTGGCATATTCAGCGTGTCTTTAAAAAAATATTTTTTACTAGATACTCTATGCTTGATACGTTAATGAATATTTGCTTGTGTATAATTTTTGTTCAGCCATTTTTATGCATTTGCTATTTTTAAAGAGAAATAAATCACAGATGGTAATATACATTTAGTATAAAGACGGTATGTATGACACAGTTAAGTTTCGAATTAAAGTTGAATGTTATGAAATTTAAACAATAATTGATTGCGCAGGTGGTGGTAAAAATTCTTCAAATCAAGTTTGCGGGCTTGAAGTGCGTTGCAACTGGCGGTATTTTTGTTATGTTGTTCGACTACTGGTTAAAAACGATGGGTTTGGTGTTTACTTCAAGCTCGCAAACTTGATTTAATGAATTATTACCACCAACCGCGCAATCAATTATTGTTTAATTGTATTGTCTATATATATATATATATATATATATATATATATATATATATATATATATATATATATATATATATATATATAGGTAGCGAAAGGTACAAACAGCTTATGCTGGTGACTGCATAGAATTTGCGTAGCCGATATTTCCAGTCTCGTAAAATGTAGGCAAGACTATCAGAAGTGAGAGCCGCATATCTAATTTTGCTTTCCATATATATGCAATGCGGTTTAATCCTCGCTAGTCAATTTGCCGTCGTACTCTGATGATGATCATGGAAGGTCGAAACGCGTCAGTGCGTTGCGACTAGCGGTAGTTTTGTTATATTGTACGACGACTGGTTAAATACAATGGGTTTGGTGTTTACTTCAAGCTGACAAACTTAATTTAAAGAATCGTTACGACAGTGTTTGGATTTTGGTCGAAAAATGTTCCACTTAAATGAAGGACTGGGAACAATCCGATATTAGTCACAACGCAGGACAGATACTTATGGAATGCCCGGAGTCACATGAATTTATTTCCCCGATATCTGTTCCAGAGAGTGTTTTTGAGAATATAACAAAGTATTCATTTTCGACGTAGTTGATCATGAGGCAACAATAGCAAACCTTATTCGCATAATCCGTCAAACTTTGTTCGTCTATTTTCCGTTGTGCCATGTTGATAATCATGGAACGTCGAAACGTGTCAGTACATGTGATTGATGGCAGTTTTGCTATGCAGTTGGACGACTGCTCGCTAACGTGGATTAAAGAACCGTTATAACCACCTGCGCAACCAATGTTTGTTTAGTTGTCATAGCTAGACTACTGTCAGTCACACACACACACACACACACACACATTATATATATATATATTATATATATATATATATATATATATATATATATATGGCAAAATCTGGACAGATTTAATGTTGCTGAATGCAATGAAATTGTACAATGTTTGCGAGTTTGCTAGAGGCGAGAGCCGCATATCTAATTTTGCTTTCCATATTTATGCATTGCGATTTGATTCTCTAAAGGCGGTTTGTTGTCGTGCACAGGTGATGACCATAGAAGGTCGCAATGCGTCTATGAGTGTGACTGACAGTAGTCTAGCTGTGTTGTACGACTGGTAGAAAGAAATAATAAGTGTTTTTATCAAGCGAACAAACTTGATTGAAATAATAAATTACTCTCTTTCAACTTTGGGGGTATATGTTTCTGCCTTGCTCTGTTAAACTGCGGCAAACGTTAATTTACTAGCATTCATATGTTTATTCCATGCTACTTCGATGACTGGTCTAAGTTGTTTACAAAAGCAAACGGAAATTTTTTGAATATCCTATTTTCATCCATTTTTAATTTGCAGTCACATGAAATTGTGGACTCTAGCTGCCTTGTTGTAAATATTGACGAAGATGAGTTGTTGAAGATGTGGCAATCAGACGAAGATTGGAATTTTCGGCCGTCAACGTCCTCAGAAAACATTCCTAATAACAAGGGACTCGACGATTTGTTGTCTGCAATTTCTAGTAGTGAATCTGAAAGTTCAACTTGTAACCCCGAGTCCTTGAAATCAGACAATGGTTCTGGGGATACAGAACAGAAAACGGACATAACCATTGGAGCGTTTAGAGCTGCTATAAATCCAGCCGAGAACGCTTTGGCAGAACAGGAGTTGTCAAGATTGTTTACGTAAGTTAACATATGACAAATGTTGGGTGTAATTTAGCCAATGAAGCCTTTATTCGAATGAGCTGCAGCTACCTAAGCTTTGTCTCTGCATTAAGCGATGCAAGTATTTGGCATAGACGGAGTGTCTATTGAAAGTGACACTTTGTTCGTGACTTATTTGATAGTTCAACCAGGTGTTTACTGTGGTTTTCTCAGTTTGTCGTTCATCAAGCTTCTTTTGATAAGTTAGGGTACGATTCGCTGTTATCAAGTGTTCATTGTCGCGAATGATAATTTCCATCCACGAGATTGCCGTACTGCCTCTGCTGTGATTCCAACCGAACGCCGCACTTGCCCCAGTGGCCTGGCAAGCAGGATGTGCGTTTAAGTATTATCATTGCAGACATTTGAAGAGGTCAGTTTTTGCTTTGTGGTATCGGATGGCGCTTGACTGATTGGCGAACATGAATGCTATTTTTCGATGTATTCATCCTTGATTGGTGCAGCTGAATGAGAAATTATAACTAGGTAACAAGGCGTTTAATGCTTGGTGGTGCATTTTCCCCATCTTTTTAAATGTTAATCGTTTAAGCTAGAAAAATTTAATTTTTAAAGATGGAGACGATTTAGCCTACATGCAGAGTTCCATCTTTGCCACACGCGGTAACGCGGCTATATATGGCCCCATTGCAACCCATCCGTTTGGACAAATATTCTACAAGAGCAGTGTACTTCCCTATGAAACTGCGTTGGAGATGAAAAATGAATTCCCTTCGCCGCTTGCGATTTGAAGTAGCTTTTGATAGACTTCGATTTTTTTGCACATCAGCACAAAAGTCGACGACACTTACATTCAGACACAGACGAATAGCCAGGTCTTTGACGGAGTCGATTGGAAAACTGCTTACAGACATGCAACGTCACAATACCACTCGAGATGGAATATAGTCCAGAGGCCGTCTGTTGTGCGTATTCAGGCGAGAGGTATTCTCCGGTACTAAGTGGGGTGGCATAGGATGTCACCATCGGCGGAATCACACTCAATATTAGTATCTGTTTTCAAAACAGGAATACTTTCAGCAGGGTACGTGTTATGCTGCCGAAACGACTGGATAAGTCTCGCCGGTCGTTGTGCCCGACAACTTTATGGCTTCGGGACGTGTTAAAATTATAATGATAAAGTTGAGGCTGAAACCAAAAAACTCTATTATTATTCAAAAATATTTCTAAAATTAAAGTGCAAAACTACGTGTATTGGTTGATTAATTGTCGTGGCATTTGCGTCCCACAGAATTGAGTGTTGTGAAAAGTGACTCAATGGTCCCAGCCACTTCGGTTGATAGTACTCGTCTAATTTTTATGAAAATTAAGGCAATGCGGATGATTGCAAACATGGTTTAGAGCGCAGAAATTCTTCTACAGCACACTGTTAGGACTACTACCTCATGGTTATATTACATTGAAGCATTATGTTTAAAATAGTTAAGTATTGCTGTTGTCAATGATGATGGTAGAGATTGGTAGGAGGACGATAATTTCTACGATTATAATGGAGATGGTGGTCAGCCGTCGTAAAGTCCATCCCCTCCTCAACGTGGTACGACGATGTCAACCATGTCTCGATGGCCGATCGTACATGGGCTAACGGGGCTATGGCGGTGGTGTCACCAGGGCGTGGTGGATTTCCGACCGGCAATCAGATCTATAAAATACCACATGAGCCCGACGACGGCACCATGACTCGGCGTGTGTTCCCCGCCACAAAAGGGTTCAACAGCCACAGGATTACATGGACTCCTGGACAGTACCCCGTACTTCCGAATGGCGAATGAGCTCTCAACAGCCACCGGCAACCATGCAACTTACTGCTGCCTTGCAGACTGCGCTTGGATGTGCAAAGGCTAGAGGTGCGTCCTCGATCAAAATGCCGAGTGGTGAGGGGACACCACTTGTACCAAATTCCCAAGAAACTCCATGAAATGTGGAGCCGGCTTATCCTCCAAAAGGAGTCAGCCACAGTAAAGTAAGTAAGTAGATGGTGGTCAGGAGGATGCTGATGATGTCTATAAAGACGAAAACGGCGATGATGATGATGATGATGATGATGATGATGATGATGATAATTATGTTGTTTATAATGGGGATGGTGAAGATGGTATTGATGATGGTGTTGGGAATGGTATCGAAGATGATCAGGTTGATGATGGGATTGATAAGGATGAAGGTGATGATAGTGTTGGCGAGGACGATGCAGACGAAGATGACAATCGGGATTATAATGACAACGAGGAAAATCTTGAAGGAGATGCCGTTGACAGTGATGCTGTTGATATTGATATAGATAATGAAAACGATGGTGAACATAGTGATGATGATAATGATGATGATGATGATGATGATGGAGATGGTAATGCCTGCAGAATTGGGGATGATTACGCCGATAATGATAGTGATGTTGAAGAGGATGAAGAAGATGCTGTTGAGGATAATCTTTAGGAAGATCATAGTGACGATGACACGGATGTGGACGTCGATGATGATGACGTGAAAAATCTGCAGAGTGATCGTAGTGATGATGATTACGCGGATGAGGAAGGCGATGATAATGACGAGAACGATGATATGGATAATGATAGTTGTCGTGACGGTGATGTCGGTGACGTCGATTTTACAGAGGATAACATTGGTGATTTTTTTGATAATGAGAAAGATGATGATGATGATGATGATGATGATGATGATAATGATAATGATAATAATAATAATAATGATGATGATGATGATGATGATGATGATGATGATGATGATGGTGGTGATGAAGATGTTAATAATGATGCTAATTTTGCAGATGGTGATGCTGATTGCAATTAAGTACAAATTGAAATTATATCTAGCACTTATACACCATAATAACTATAAACAAATATATAGTTCTGTAGAAACTTTTTTGTAATGCAACAGGTACTACAGAACAAGTTTTCTACAAAATAAGAAGAATTTCAATGTTTTTTATTTGGTACAACGACTATTGTAATTAAGATGATTATTTCTGTCATTTACTCTGTATTGAAAGTTCAAATATGTCATTTGTTTATGCTCTTTGTTGCGGAGAACTGAAGGATAAACCAAAGTCGGCATGAACAGAAGTTACAATCTCATGCACGCATGCATTGCTTGTTTTGTAGCGACGCGTCAGTTGGAGTCGGTACTACGCCCTATACGCACTGTATGGTTGGTCGAGAAATGTAGGATAATTGGATGGTACTAGGTGCACAACACCCGATACACATTTGCATATATTGAAAAATGTATATAATGCTCATAGTTGTTTGACTGCTATTGATAATTCAACTAATCGCCATACTCTGTTATTTATCAAATTGTTGTTTGCAAATTAGCTTTATTGCCTTCAGTTGTTTACTAGAAAATAATGCGAATTATTCATTTTACCAACTGTACACTTGCCCTCTTTTTCATGTTTGTCCGTTGTGCACAGACGAGAAAGCTTTCTTCGTCTGGAAGTCATTGGTCAGTTTAATGCTGGCTTCATCGTCGCTAGATTGCCATCTGGCCAGGGCGAGCGTGCTTTGGGCGACCTTTTTCTGATTGATCAGCACGCAAGCGATGAAAAAGCGCGTTTTGAACGCCTAGTAGCCGAGTACTGCTTCACTGGTCAGCCGCTCATATCGTGAGTTCGTGCAGAGCTTTTGGTTCAGTCGAGGGCGATTAGTTCTCGATTAATTTAAATAAAATATTTTAATATATATATAATGTCCCTTGTTGTCTTTCGATGTTTATTGCTTGACCAAAACGTTGAAAAATATATTTTGAGAGATTTATGCTGCATAGCCCACATAAATTTGGGGTCTCTGTCTACAACAGAGTTACTTTACTTTACTTTACTGCGGCTGACTCCTTTTAGAGGATAAGCCGGCTCCATTGATATCCCAGATTAAGCCTCTCCATGCCGGGCGGTTGGCAGCCATTTCGGCACATAAAGAGGGCCAATGACGCTCCCAGTGACGCGGACCATAAACATTGCGTAAACCTAGGAGTTCCATGTCCGATTTGATTGTTGCAAGCCATGTCTTCAGTTGCCCACCTCGGCGGCGGCGCCAGTTTGCACATTGACCTGGGTTCATCACCTGCCGTACCAGTTCGTCTTCGGGTTTGCGTAGTACGTGCCCGAACCATTGAAGTCGACGTTGTTGGATCCAGACGGATAGTTGCATGATGTCCCCGCATTGGTGACGAACAGATGCGTTCGACACCCGGTCCATCCATTTTGTCTTTGTGATGTACCTAAGGCACCAATGGTCGAATACTTCAAGCTTTTTGGAGTCCTCAGAACGTAATGGCCAAGTCTCACAGCACAGGGCGAACAGTAACCTGGTAGACTCGGATTTTCGTTTTGAGGCTGATTTCACTTCTTCTCCAAAGGGAGTTCTTCAATTGTAAGATAGCTGCATAGCCCACATACATTTGGGGTCTCTGTCTACAACAGAGTTGATTTCCGATTGCGTAGGGCAACGCGGACGACCAAACTGCATTTCAGCTGGCCTTGTTAAAGCATTTTGTATGCCTGCTAGTTGTTATTAGGCACGAGATCTACGAAACAGAGGGTGTTCTGACTGATTTGCCGCTTTCTTACTTTTACTGACGTATTTCATGTGCACACGCAAGGTAGTGACAAGCATCAGCGCAATCATTTGAAGCATCACATTTGAAGATGTCGTGATGAATGATCGAATCCCTTTATTACTGAAAAGTATAAATACACACTATTTTGGGACGAATTTTTGGTAACCCTATGTTTTTCAGACTGGAATTGTACAACCTTATATCAAAATTACTCGATATGGATTTGGCGAACAGTCACTTTTAACTTTACATGCATAATAAGTTTGAGTTAGTGCTTAATTTTTGCAGTACATGCTGCAGGTACGTCTCTCCTTCTCCCTCTGAAACAAACACGCACCTCTACCAGTGCGCTAATTTAAAAATTTTGGATTTAATCAAATGTATAGATAATTTTTTCGAAATTACGAATTCATTTTTTAATTCATGGCTTATATTCCATATAATTGACTTGCCTGGCCTATAAATATGCACATTAATAAATAGATATCTGCATTTTGAGCATAAAAAACTACAGAAGTTCCAAGAGTTTTATAACCGGATAAACTCAGGCCTCTTTATTTGGTCTAGGAATGACAGCGCGGAGTCCCCTGAATATAATAATGAGAAATCTACTAATATGATGATCTGTCTCCGTTTTCCTCGCCTTCCTTGGGGCTCCTGCAGGTAAAAATAACCCATGTTTGCAGCCATGAACGCAACAGTCGATAATATTCAAATAAAGTTGGTTCTGTAAGAGGAATGTATTAATTGATTTGTAGCTGAGAAGGCGGATGAAATTAACGTGAGCAATATCACCTAGGGCCTGCAGCTCGTCAGGTCAGAATTTTAAAAGTTTTTAACCATTATATTTGTGAGCTATGACAAAGGTCTGCAGTTCAAAGAATCTACTACATTCTGTCTTAATGCGTTTTTAAACATTGAAGCCCACAGCAACTAGAGTTGACTGGCCTGCAAGAAGAAATTCTATTGGAACACCTAGACGTTTTCACTAAGAATGGATTTGCTTTCAAGGTTGATGAAAACGGTAAGTTATTCTCGATTTTTATAGAGTAATTGATTGAACGGGTTTTTGCTGTTTAACAATAGGTGTACTTATAAATTTATTCATATTCCTACCGCCGATGAACAGTTATTGACGGCAGTATGGATTGAAGGAGTTGCATTGATGCGCACCTGGAATAATTGTAATTACCTGATCTGCGTTTTGACTAACGCATTCATTGTTCAATTTTCATCATATTCGGCAGCTTGCTCATCAGTTGCATTTCACGAAACAAATGAAGCAAGTCCATTTATTTCGTGAAATGCAACTGATGAAGGCCTACGGTAAGCTTGGCCGAAATATCTTGATGAAAGAAAATTACTGGAACAATGAAAGCTGCGTTAGTCAAGGCAGTATGGATTGTTGAGTCTATCGATTTCTTTCTGAATTGGTTACTGTTATTTCTCAATTCCCTTAGTTGTAAAATTTCGCTTACCTGATTATGTGTATTGTGGACTGCTATGTATAAAGTGTAACACATTGCCAGAAGGTAAGCATTTTTGTCTATAATGTTAGTAACTTCAACTTATTATCGATGTTAGTTCTCGTATATTACGTTTTTGCACAGGCATTGTAATAAAAGTAAACAAATAGTTAATATTTTTTAATTAAAAAAAAAACTTTCTCCATTTATACAGCGCCCTTAGGTAAACGAGTGCATTTGGTTGCTGCACCGATAACGTCGAATCTTGTACTCGGCTCTGAAGGTAGGTTAACAATTATGAAAATGTAATGCTTTTATTAATTTGACTTGCAACCATAGGTTTTTTTACGGTTTAATCAAATTATCACCAATAAATAAGTCTTGTACCAGTCTCTTTAAAGCTCTGCTTATTGGCTATAGTGCTCGAAAGAGATGGCATTACCTACACCTTATTGAACTACTTCGTGTAGACAGTCTTTATGGGGCTCTTCGTTGTGCTTTTCGGGACGGCGTTTGGTGTTGGCTACAGGATGATTGACATAGTATGCACGGAAAACGTGCTTCTAGCACATATGAAGGAAGGCGCGTTCCAAGTAGCCTGGGGTAGTGCCAGGAAAACGCCTTGTTTACTCTCCAAAGCTAAATACCTTGAAAACTGTTGTTGTGGACAATTTGATCTGACGTATGACAGGAGCCAACATAGCATCAGAGAGACCGCCTACGTAGGTTTTGATGGATACATTAAGAGGATCAGATTTTTAGGAGATTTCCATACTTACTAACTTTGATGCTGTCGCATTTAGCAAATTATGTACCTAATCTTAGAAATGCTCGACTCTTTTTTAAACTCCACGTATAAGTTGTTTCACTTGTTAATGCTTTCGGTACTCTGCTATGCCTTAGAAATAAGAGAGAAATAAATCTTCAAAACAGCCTGGACAGCTTTGGGGACCAGTGTTTTCGGTTGGTTTGCTTTAGGCCCTTGCTGGTTCAACGGCACTCGTTGTACGAATATTTCTCTTATTATATATATATATATATATATATATATATATATATATATATATATATATATATATGCGAAAAGCAAGAATTTGGCTGTCCTCGTTGGTTTTCATTGCGTAGGTCATCATTACCAATGGTGGTGCGTGTAGCACCATTGACCAATTGTCAACCTAGAAGCTTTTTTTCACTTATTCATCTCAGGGAAGATTAATCATTTCAGATCTTTGCAGACGGTTTAGTCGCCTACCAACACGTACGTAGTTACCAATACCTGCTGCCAGGGTGGGGCTGCTTGTTTTTTAAGGAAATTTCATCACGTAAATTCATAGTTGAGGGTTATTACCTACACCGGCCGCGTGCACAAATTCCAATCATTAGCGTAGTGTTGCTTGTTCATCTCGACTAATCGTGGCGTAAGACGACAAATGCAATTCATTAGAAAGAATAGTTTCTCCTTTTATAATTAAATGAACATTGGTCATACGGGTGGTGGTGAGAGTTATCTAAATCAAGGTAGGGAGATTGCTATGAACGCCGATTCCACTGTATGTTCATTTATCAGTATAAACTAAGCATTCGATGAATTAGCAAAGACAATTTATACGGTAGCCCAGTTTCGTCTTTGTTGGGACCATGTTAAATACTGAAAGAATTCTCTTTGCTACCTTATAGAATGCTTAGTTTATATTGACTAGTGTGCATATATAATGCGATTAGGGCATTTATCAAGTGCCCCACCTAGATTTAAATGGATAATATTGTTAGCTTTGTTAAGTATTAATTCGTAGTAGCCAAAATTTCAGCGACTGGGATTTCAACCCGGAAGCATTTGGTTCATTGTAATGCAAATCATGCTCTACACCAAGGAAGACATGCATTGCAGGTAATTCTTAATTTGATACCAACATGCGTTTTTGGTTGGCCTTTCTTTGAGATGCAGATGCTAGTCAATAGACGCGTATTTCGTACCTCCAGATTTCCAACCATCAGTGGGCGGCTATGCGTTTTTCACGAACTGTGCAATTTTAACGTAAGATCACACAAAAAGGCGAGGTTACATCCTAGATAGGAATAACAAGGTCAAATTCGAGTTAACTTAGCTTGCAGATAAGGGATACTGTAGGCTATTCAAGTAAACAATCAATGGTTGCGCGGATGGTGGAAAAAATTCTTTAAATCAAGTTTGCAAACACGAAGTAAACACTAATCCCATTGTATTTTACCAGTCGCCGAACAACATTGCAAAACTATCGTCAGTCACACGTTTCGACCTTCCATGATCATTATCAGAGTACGACTGCAAGCTTACCAGCGAGGATCAAACCGCAATGCACATATATAGAAAATGTCGCTCTAATTGAAATTGATTCCATTCATTTGAAGAAAGCGAGAAGGACGCTGAAAATATGAGCTTTCACCGGTTTTAGTATACAAAATAAATAGCACCTAAAGAGATAATGTCAGTCATTCTCAATTCTAATGCTTTTGCAAAAGATTTACTTTGGTTTTAGCCCACCTTTGACATGCTCTCTAGTTTCAGTGTGATCTATCTCGCTAACAGGGACGCCCTGCCTAATTAATTACTTTTTCGTTGACAATATATAAATTTCAGTGGTCGCTTGTCACAATCATTTTCAATATGCTTGGCTTATGATCCCCTGAAAGACTTACCGCTATCCGTGAGGTCTTATTTTTTATAGTGATTTACCTTTAACATAGTTTATTTATCAACATTGAAAATGAAGGTACGACACTTATCTAAATCACGAATGTCGTAATTTAGCATGATATACATTTTTTATAGATATTCTTCTCGTGATTTGCTGGTTTCTTAGTCTTGGTTTTTGTAACTGCTGTAGTCTTCTTAGGCGTTTCTGCTCATTTTGTCTGCAACATTTAAATTGTCGGAAACGATTCTCATGTTCACGTCCTCGTATGCGACCTTCGCCTGTATGTCTGTTGCTAAGCATGGGAAAGTTGTAAAAAGTCCAATACTCGGGCCGTTCACTCTCTCGCTATAGACATGTCGAGGGATACATTTTTGTGTAGCTGTTGCTCGGAAGAATTGCTTTCTGTCTGGGGAGCATAGGTAAATCATCAAATTTACAAGGTTTATATTGGGACAGTGGCTCCTCGCATTCCCTTCTCCCCCACCCGAACACACAGATAAAAAAGAATATATTTTACGTGCGTAGTTAATAAACAAATCGGCAATTTTGACAAGTGCAAGGCTGTCGCAAAAATTGAGACACGAAAAAACACGGTAGACGAATTGAAAAAGAACACCTAGCGGCAAGTAAATCGAAATTGACCAAAGACGCCATCATCTTTATCAATCTGTCCTGTCAGATTTGTTTTGACATTGAGCAGATGGGAAGGACAACGCGATAGTCTGAAAAGTGGGTTGCTTCTTGCTTCTAATTTCCGTAATTATAAATATGTCTGCGTAAGAATTCTGCTACAATGCTATGCGTTGAAAACTGAAAATTAATTTTGCAGCACTATTTTTCACATCTTATAGCAGGATATTGAAATTTTAATTTTTGTAAATTGCAACTCTAATTCCAGTGGCAATGCTATCTGTGGTTAATCATTGCTTTTACATTCCTTTAGATGTTGAAGAAATGCTGTTTACATTGGCGCAGACTTATGTGAGTTGAAATATATATTTCGTTTTTACACGTTTGTTTAGTATTGTTAAAATACATCATCAGTGAACCAAAAATCCTTAAAAAGGACCAGTATCACACTCGTCGACGTAATGATGTGCGTTTGTGAGTACCGCAATGGAGGCTACTGACGGTGGTCATTGCATTTTTTTAAATATTTAACATTTAATTGTGTCGAAAGCTGCAGAAATTTATGTTCATGACTGCATAGAAATTGTGCAGCCAACATTTTCAACCGATTATAGTGCATGCGAGACTACTTAGGGTGATAACCGCATATCTGATTTTGCAAATCTTGTATATGCATTGCGGTTTGATCCTCGTTAGTCAGTTTGATGTCGTGCTCTGTGAGTAAACATGGAAGTTTGAAACAAGTCAGTACTGACTAATTTTGCCATTTGTTGGTCTTAAAGAAGCATTGGTTTCGCGGGCGGTAACAACAATTACTATAATCAATATAAGCACCTGGCCCATTAATTACTTACATATGCCAGTATAAACTGGGAGTTGTATAGTGTAGAAAAGACAATTCATCCTGTATTACGAATATCCTTTGAAATTTAAAAAAATATGTTTTGCGTACGCGGGTTGTTGCTTTGCACCATCTGTTACACAAAGATCCGATTGATACCCGTTTCCAAGTACGGATCTGTTTTGTCTTCGATCGGGCTGGATGCGTATTCGTCCCTTCCTTCCGAAGGCTTCAGCATCGTTCGTATTAACGAAGATTGGATCGTATCTCATTTCCAGTGGTCAGTATGAGCGATGTTGAAGCCTTCGGATGAAAGGGACAAATACGCACCCAGTCTGATCGAAGACAAGGCAGACGCGTACTTGGAAATTGGGATCAATCGGATCTTTGCGAAACTGACGGTGCAAAACGACAACCCGCGAACGCGAATCGCGGCCTTTCAATAGATCGGTTTCGATCTTATTGGAAACTCATCACGTACTGGCCAGCCCGTGTCCACAACAAATTCCGGCCAGTACACGATGAGTTCCCAATAAGGACGAAACCGGTCTACTGAATGAATTGCCTTTTCTACACTACAAAATTCTTAGTTTATACCGACATATGTAAGTAATCAATGAGTCAGGTGCTTATTTCAACACCGCGACCTTGATTATAATAATTGTTATCACCACCCGCGCAACCAATGTTCGTTTAATTATATAAATGTTCATTTCAATACCACTTCCCCATGTAGTGTGGTGTCTGTTCAGTAATGACAGATTGGGGATGGTTAGTTGGAACTTTGTGTCTAAATGGATGCCATATTAGCTCCACCTAAAGGAAAAATAGACTAACCAAGTTACTTTAGTTAGTATATAAATGAAAATTGTGGGCAGTGTAGTGTGCGGCAGAGTGGCTCAGAGGTTAGAGCAGCAAATTCCGAAGCAGACGTGCCCAGGTTCGAGTCCTGTCCGCGGCAAATTCTGGCCAGTACATGATGAGTTTCCAATAAGGACGAAACCGGTCTACTGGATGAATTACCTTTTCTACACTTTACAATTCTTAGTTTATACTGACATATGTAAGCAATTAATGTTTATATCAAGATCGCAACCTTTATTATAGTAATTTGTTGGACTTTTTTAATACAATCGGATCGGTGTTTGTTTCAAGCTCGCAAACTTGATTTAAATAACCGTCATAACCACCTACGCAGGAAATGATTGTTTAATTGTATAGCACTTGGAAAGCTTGGCAAATTTAATGTTGCTGAATGCACTGAAATTGTAAAATGTATGTGCGAGTTTACTAGAGGTGGGAGTCGCATATCTAATTTGCTTCTCATATATATATGCATTGAAGTTTGATCCTCGAAAGTCAGTTTTTAGTCGTATACTGGTGTCGACGATGAAAGGTCCAAGTGCGTGAGTTCGTGTGGCTGACGGTAATTTTGCTGTGTTACGACTGGTTAGATACAATGGGAATGCTGTTAGTCCAAAGCCCGCAATCTTCATTTTATTTTTATCCCGACCCGCGCAATGAATGGTTGTTCAGGCGTGTTCATCCTACTTGAGGTTTTTAATTTTGTCGTGTTTTATCAGCGTATATGCGAGAAATTTATTCTTTTGTATTTTTGTTTTTTATAAAATAACTTATAGTCACTTGTGCATCGGATGCGAGGATCCTATTTCGATTCATTTATTATTGGAATGAATATTTATATAACTTTGTTTCTATGTCACTTCGCCTACGTGAGCGGATATATCTATACTTGATGATTATTCCATAAGAACGAAGCGGTCCTACTTCAAGTCCATTAATAAATAAATGATATATATATATATATAGTGGACAAAAATGGCCGTTTTATTTCGTGAAAAATTAAAAGCCTATATTTTTTTATAATTCTAATGCGTTTACATTTGAATATGTGAGTAAGTGCCAGTTTTATTTTGAGTTTCATTTATATTTATTTGCAGTTGTCACGGTATGCTGTTAGTTAAATGCGTACTTAATACATACCCACACACATATATGTCAAAATTCTCTTAATTACGAAACACTGAATAATAATTTTTAGACGAAACTCAAAATCGGACTGGTTCATACTCAATCAATCAAATGGAAATTGTGAAAGTTATAACTACACATTCATATTTCATTGTACCCTTTTAATGTGCAAAGATAAAATTTCTTTTTATTTTTGCACATGGAAAGGGTACTATGAATTTTATTAAAACTGCCATTCTAAAAGAACAAATTTTCATGTTATATATATATATATATATATATATATATATATATATATATATATTTTGCGTGTATACACTTACAAATCAGTAAATAAAGAAATAGAATTAAAGCAGAATGTCTGAGTAGTTGCCACCCACATTATCAAATGAAAACCCAAGATATATATTGCATTAATGTTTTGTTTGTTTATTATATATTGTTCGTATAAACTAAAAACTTCATGAGATGGAAAATCCAATTAATTCTCTATTGGGCAGCTATCAATTACCTGTTACAATTAGTGCGAACTCCATACCTTTTGTGATAGGATAAAGAAGAACTGTTAAGAATATTAACTTGATACGTTTGGAAATTGGATAAAGGGACAGAATAAAGTGTACCAACTCTATACATTTGGAAATTGGAAAAAATGCAGTGGGGATCTCAACTACGTGCATTTGGAGATAGGATAAGAATAATTGTAACTGGTATCGGCTCGCGACATTTGAAAATTTTCATTACCGATATGGTAAATTGTTTCCATTTCAAGCCTTTTAGATAGGATGAAAAATAACTGTAACGCCTAGTAACTCTATATATTTGAAAATTAGGAAAACGCTGAAGTAAAGCGTACCAATCCCATACATTTGAAGATAGGAGAAAACAGATCTGTAAAGGGTAGCAACTCGATATATTTTGGAATTAGATGAAACGATGCTGTAGAATGTAAAACCCGGCACATTTGTAAATAGGATAAAGAATGTCTATAAAGAGTACTAAACCGACGTTTTGGGAATTGGAAAACACTATGCAGTTAAAGTTAGCAACTTCGTGTATTTGGAGATAGGATGAAGAAGGACTGTAGAGGTCGTCAACTCGGTGCATTTTGTAATAGGAAAATGCTATGCAGAAAATAGTAGTGACCACATACATTTCGAGATTGGACAAAAAGAAAGTGTAAACATTACGGAGTTGATATCTATTGAAACGGGAAAACCGATGCAGTATGTGTTACCAATTCCATATATTTGGGGATCGGATAAAGAGAACAATAAAGGTTACCAACTCTATACATCTGGAAATTGGAAAAACAATGCAGTGAGGGGTATCAACTCCATGCATATTGAAATAGAATAAAAAGAACCGTAAAGTACACCAACTCGATACAATTGGAACTTGCAGTTTAGAGTATCAACTCCATATATCTTTTGATATAGGATATGAAAAGATTGTAGAGTACCATTTGATATGTTTGGAAATTGAAGTATGGGTTGCAGTAAGTGATAACTCGTCTTTGGAGATAGTGAAGATCGAGGCTATAAAGGGCATCAACTCCATACACATGGAGCTGTAAATAAAGACTAAATGCCCTGTTTTGTGAAAGGGGCTCATAGGTTATTCCGGACACTGACTTCCTAGACTAAGTCCTCAACGTCGGGCTATAGTAGACATCAAATATCAAATTTTCACTGCAGTCACGACATCATAGCCTGCTGAGAACTAGCATGAATAAATGTACACAGTTGTCCTACTAGGAATGGGCGACCTAGTGTTTATTTGCAACCCACACGTAACAGGATTTCATGATTTTATGGCAAATAGGCATCAATGCATTATGCAAGTGTAAGGTTGTTAAGTTTTTGTTGCAGTAGTAGTAGTAATAATAATGTTATGTACTAGGCGTGAAGCGCATAGTGTTTAGATGTAGCATATTTTAAAAAAGGAAGAATTTGAATAGTCAGAATGAACGGAGGGTGCTATCCTATTGATATGCACGCTTTGTACTTAGTGACTATTTATGGAATTAAACATTTCTTCATGCCTACCATTTGTCTGCCTGTCTATTTAGCCTTAATATGCGTGTTTCATTTTCGATGAAATTGAAATGGTATTGCTTTTGTTTTCACGTTTGACATTTTACTCTGTTTTTCATTTATGTCTTGTTTGCGTGTCTGATGAACTTATGCAATTTTGACAGTATTCCGATTTCGTCTTAGGGAAATTCTTCAGCGCATGTTTACCGACTAATCTTGTTTAGTTATTTGCCGTTTTTTGACATGCGAGTTATTTGTGCTGTGGTTACGTGATCATGTTTTATAACGTGAATTTCATCGTTTGTAATAAATAAATGAAAGCCTTTGCTTGTAACGTCGAAACGCGTCATTACCTGCGACTTTCGGTAGTTTAGCTATGTTTTGCGTCTAGTTAACTTAAATGGGATTGGTCTTTGTTTTATGTTCGTAAACTTGATCTCAAAAATTGTTATCAATACGTGCACAATTATTACTCGTTTTATTGTTAAACTTATACTTGTTTGGCGAAAGCTGCAACGATGTTTTTCGTAATGTTATACAAACTGCACAACCGGCACTTCCAATTAAGTACAAAGAATGCGAGACTACTGTGGATTAGGACAGTATGTTCGATTTTTAATTTCTTATATGTGCATCACGGTTTGATCATCAATGGTAAGTTTACCTTCTTAATCTGATGACGAACATGGAAAGTGGAAGCACGTCAGTACCTGGGACTGACGGTAGTTTTGCTTTGTTGCGTGTTTGGTTAAATACAATGGGATTGGTGTTCATCTCAAGATCGCAAACTTGATTTGATGAATGCGACTGGTTAACATTGATACGGACGGAAAGTAACAAAATATGATATCATGCTATAAATGCCGTACTCGTTACGTAATATAACGACATGGTTATTTTTACACTCAGTTTGGTACATAATTCGTTACGTCAGAGGAGACTATTGTACTTGTGGTAATGCATGTTATATGCAAATGACTACTAAGCTGCACGTGTATGGTTTAAACTTCATAGTCGGTTGCTGAGTTGGCCAAGATGGATAAAGTAATTGGCCTGAGTATGACTAGTCTGCATTTCAGATGCATTTGGGAAGTGCGTTCCTTGAGCAACGACTCTATTCCGTTCGTAGGCGTGGTCAGCCTACATTGAGAACCATTGGGGTGTCTGCGAAGGCGTAAAAAACCTACAAATTGGTTGATAAGGAAACTAAGTTAATAGCGGGCAAATTGTCCACAACTCAGGCAAGGAAACAACTTCTCATATAGTTATAAAGTATGAATTTTGTATGGAGACGTGAATTGGTAGTTTTGAAAAAAAAATTTTTTCAAACGTACATGCGTGAGATTATTCTGATTTTTTGGTTTTACAGTATTTTCATTATAATTTAAAAGGCCAATCTCATTGTATATGCTCTTGTCAGTCTAAAAAGCGCTGTATAGGGTAGCCAAGGCAATTTATTATACTATACATGAGCAGCAAACTATCTAATATCTAATATTTATCATAGACAGTTGATTGAGTCAATTATAAAAATGGGAAATACAAAGAAACATACGTGTTTAGGATAAGTAGAGAAAGCAATTTACCTTCATATCCCATTTAAGGAGGACACAGTTTCCCACACAACTTAGAAGGAAGTTGAAGCAGCATTAACCCGCAAATTTAATGCAGCTAAACCAAGAGTGTTATTTAAGGTAACACAATTGCCTTTACCGGCAAGTTATAAGAATTAACCGTTATTATTGACCTCAAATACTATTTACCAATATACATGCGAAGCTTTTCAGTCAGCATATGTAGGCCGATCGAATAGACATTTAATTACTCGAATGAAAGAACGTTGCAACTGTTTAAAATCAATTGATAAACATATATCTGCAGTTGTGCAACATGCAATCGAAACCTCGCATGTATGGTCTCAAAGTGTGACCTTTAAGATAATTACTAAATGCAATAGCAGAAGTCATCTAGCCACAAATTAAGCTCTACGGATAAACAAACGGTGTCCTGATTTATGCAAGCAGGAAAACGCGTTCGACCAGTGTTCGAACTAGAAGTGATGCTTGTAAATGATCGGTCGTTATTATATTTCAAACACTACCCGTTTAAATTTTCTGTTTCTCTGGCCAGTCGATATATGTGTTGTAGTTTTAAGAGAAAATTATTAATAAATATTTCTTGTATCTGGTACAGTTTTTGCACATAGACAGGGTACTATTCATTTTATTAAGGCTCTCAATCATAAACAATTCATTATTAGTTGTTCCAAATAATTTTTGTTTTTCCTTTACTTTTTTTGCTTTAGTCTCGCTTAAAGTATATGCCTGGGTTACTCGGTGGGCGACCTCCGTGTTGATACATAATTTTCAATCGTATCAGGATTTTTTCTTTTAAATTAACTGTGCCGTAACTTGAATGTGGAATTTTATACTTGACGTCAGTTATTACATATTTTTTAAAATTTACGCAAATTTTGCGGTGCAAATTAGTTTTTACTATATATTTATTTTCTTATCGTGAGTGCGAGTCTTATGTTTGATGAGCCAAGTATTGGTGACGAACTGAGTGTTTTGAATTAAAATTAAATTTTTGCCATCCATTTTGAAGTATTCAGATCAAACGAGGATTTTGTGTTGTTTTTAACGCGCAAATAAATAACGTCCCGGCATGATGTAAGAGTATTGATAGTTTAACCGTTGTATCGCACATATTAGCCAATTACTTGGCATAGAATTTACAAATGCCTGCATAGAGAAGTTGATTAAGGACAACCAATAAAATTTGTTTTTAAATAATATTGTAAATTTCAGTGCAATGCTCTGGTGGGTATGATAATCTATTCCAAGTATCTCTTGACAATTCCATAATCAGGATGAAACAGGTATAGTCTCTTAAAAGGGAAGTTGTATATATCGCCTCGAGTTTATATTTTATTTACCTGGTTCTGGTTATAGATATTGATTTGTTAACAATGATATTACTAACGGCCCTCTGGTGTTTAAATTTTTTAATGATTTTGACTTCGATATCGATGATTACGTTGGGAATGAATCTGCCATTACATGCACACATAGTCGAAACGTTGCCGACCTTCACGACTTCGAGATCATTTAGCCTCAAAAGCGTGTCGTGGGGCAATTATGGTCGGAACAACGTTGACAAACCAACAAATGAAACGTTTGCTGCACAAAATGGCTGAACTCGAGCATCCATGGGTAAGACAGCTGTTGAATGTACACTACCTTAATAAAATTTAAGCTTTCTTGTTCGAGATTGTTCTGTTTAGATTTTCCGTCGATTTTTTGTCAGTGATAACTTGATTATTGTGCCCAGTATTCTATGGCTCAACACTGATCAATTAAATTAAAAAGTATGCCTTATTTCAGTAATGTTTTAATAATAGAATAACGGAGCACTACATTGTTTCTGATACTGGCTCAGTGAACATTTTTGCGAATAAAGACAGTTGCTTAGGTTATTTAGCTCGTTCTCTCTCTCTCTCTCTCTCTCTCTATTTTTGTACTCTGGATGATCCTACCATATGCAAACCGAGAAACGTATTTTTTGTGTCGTTTAACATTAAACTCTTTCTAATTTTAAATCTGGTATGCTTACTTTATAATCTCTATAAATAAAGACGTAATTTCTAGGGAACACGTCTTTACGAAATTATTATTCTAAGCATCATTTGAATGAAGTACCCAGTTGTAAGTACTTGGCATGCAGTGCATATTTAGTTATTTTCAGGATGCAGAAAGAGAAAAGTTCTGTGGTAAATCATTATATATAATAAAACGAACATTGATTGCGCGGGCGGTGATAACAATTATTCGAATGAAGGTTGCGATCTTGACATAAACATCAGTCTCATTATATGCATAAATTTGTCAGTATATACTAAGTATTGCATAATGCAGAAAAGGTAATTCATCCAGTAGACTGGTTTTGGCCTTTCTGGGAACTCTAAGTACTGTTCAGAATTTTTCGTGGACAGGGCTCGAACCTGGACACTTTTGCTTCAGAATCTGTTGCCCCAACCACCGAGCCAACCTGCCGTACGTTACACACAGTTTTCAATTATATATTAATTAATGTTTCTTACTTCAGGTTTCTTTCCTTCAGGTTGACCCTATATGGCATCACTTCATACTTAAAGTTCCAACTACCCTCACTCAATCTGTCGTTATATGATAGACACCACGCTACCTTGGGAAGTGGTGTTGGAATAACCATTTATATAATTCAACGAACATTGGTTGTGCGGGTGGTGATAACAATTATTTGATCTTGATATACAAACCAATCCCATTATATGCAAAAAATTAGTCAGTAAATAAGCATCGTATAATGTAGAAAATGAATTTCATCCTGTAGATAGGTTTCGTCCTTAATTGGAAATCCTCACATACTGTTCGCGGCAAATTCTTGTCTTTACATGAAGAGTTCCCCAATAAGGACAAAACCAGTCTACTGGATACATTGCCCTTTTATATGAAAATTGTTACATAGTTTTAAAGTATTTGGCATACAAGAATATATGTTAATTTTTAATCAAGGTTGCGATCTTGATATAAACTATGTATTGCATAGTGTGGATAAGGCAATTCATCCAGTAGACCGGTTTCGTACGTGATGAGTTCCCAATAAGGACGAAATCGGTCTACTGGATAAATGGCCTTATCCACACTATGCAATACTTATTTTATATTGACAAATTTATTTACATAATGGATCAGGTTTTTATATCAAAATCGCAACTTTAATTAGAAAGTAATTGTTATCACCGCCCAGGCAACCAATGTTTCTTTAAAGACTATATGTTGAACCAGAGATATTGCTCTAGCGGAAATGGAAGAGCTCTATACTGCTTTTAACTGGATTAGGGAAGTGACCATATTTTATGGTCTGAACTAAATTACTCAATTAACATATATATTTTGCTGCTATGCTATCAGTCTTCAACATTTTATTTCATCTGCAAACCCTGGTGAAACCGGACAGAACGACTACTGCTGCTGACATTTCCAATCGTGTTGACATTCGATACGCCGAAGATGCTACTATTCATGCGGATAAGGTAGGTGAGCCCCGAGGAACTTTGAAGTGTGCTGAAAAAGTGCCCATCTGTTTCAAAGTCAAATCCGCAATAGAACCCGTATTGGTGCAATGCTACCAGTCTTTATCAATTGCGTATACTTCAGATCCATAATCTAACCGGGTAGATCATCTGCTGACGGAATTTATAGCCATTTCCCTGAATAATGTACTCAAATATACTTAAAATGCTGTTCTGGTAGATGAAAAATAAGAACTCGAGACAGCTTTCAATTATGCTAAGGAAGTGACCGTCCTGTTTAGTCTAAAGTCAGTTAGCACAATAACGCTCATTTTAGTGCAACGCTACTAGTCATGAACAATTTTACATACCTTTGACCTATGATAACACCGGACAGATCGGCTGCTATCAACATTTCCAGACACCCCCGTGGGTGCTGATCTCAACTACACTGAGGATGTTGTTTAATCGAAAAAGAAGATGGTATTGAAACCGATTCTAACTCTTCTGAGGACGTGATCTTCCGTTAAATAGGAATTACACAATAACGCTTGACTTGGCACACTACTATATCTTTAATAATGTCATGTACCTGAGCTCTCAAACAATAAAGCGAAGATCGGCTGTTGCGAAGATTTTCAGGCATTTTAGGCTTACTCTAGCTACGTGTGCCAACTTTTGCAAAACAATCTGAAACTGCACTTTTATTGCAAAAAGCGATGGTTAAATATGCAGTCTGCTCTTTTTAATTCCGCTTGAACCTCGTAGATGATTATCTGTTTCTGTTACCGCCTAGACAGCTTTGTTAACTGGTTAATTAACTCTATATTGTTTGAATCAACGACAGCTAAATGCGAGCATGCATTAATCATAAGCAAAAACTTTGAGTTAACTTGTTCTGTGTGGCGACTATTTGATTACCTTGCACAAATTTCGTTGTCTAGAGTACAGTCTGAACTAATTTCTTACACTTCTCGCTCACCAGTTTGCCGAAGCAAATGTTTTTCTTTTTGAAACAGCATTAAATGTAGATCAGAAATTACTTGGTTGGACATTATATTTCACAATTTCACTTATATGATTACGTTGTTCCGTTGTTTTTCTAACTAAGAGATACTTTGAAAGGCGAACGTCTGTTGAAGTTTGACGGCAAGCACGGTTAAGAAAAAAGGCCAGATTAGCCATATTTTATGGGCAGTGATTTATGAAAAATAATTTACATGAGACTTAGATCTACATTCGCTTGTTCCTATTGTATATAATGGCCATTAATTGGTTTATTTTTATTTGTATTATTAACTGGTTGCTCCAAATCAGTAACAATATTTTTGTGGAATTCTGTTTTAATCATCCGACATTTTACTCCATATTATTAAATGCCGAATTCATTATAGTAGGACAACGAATTCTGTCTGTCGGAAGTTTTAAAGAAGGCGATCTCCATTTGTGCAAATAATGTTCATATTCTTTAAGCACTTAGAAAGTAGCAATGAATGATTGATCACACTTGTTCGCAATTGATGGTTATATACACACGTTATAATTTTGCACTCGATCCAATTAGCCAGGAAGGTTAAATGTGATAATATTTTATGCATTATTTGTTACTGTTTGTGACCGAGAACTAATATATATGAAATCGTGTATTAGGTGTTGCGCACATCGTGAAATAGTTCAAATATGACAAGATGAATAAACCAAAGACAGCATGAACGGAAAGTATAATCTCGTGCACATGAGTTTCGTGCTTACTGGCGACTTATCAGTAGGAGCCGGTATTACGCCCTTTACCAACTATATACATATTTGCAATTAGTAATTATCTTAAAGGTCACGCTTTGAGAACATACATGCTGGGTTTCGATTGTATGTTGCACAATCGCAGACGTATATTCACCATTTGGTTCGAAACAGGCGTTCCAGATGCAAAGTTCTCTCATTCGAGTAATTAACCCTCTGGTCGATCGGCCTACGTAAGTTGATCGACAACGTGTGCGTGTATATTGGCAAATGGTATTTGTAGTCAACTATAACGGCTTTTTCTCTTTAATTGCAGGTAAATGCGATTGTATTACCTAAAAAAACACTCGTAGTTTAGCCGCATTAAACGTGCGTGTTAATGCTGCTTCAACTTCTTTCTAAGCTGTGCGCGAAACTGCGTCCTCCTTAGATGGGATGTTCGGGTAAACTGCTTTCTTTTTTGGTCCTAAACATGTCTGGTTCTGTTAATTTCTCCTTTTAACAATTGACTCAATCAATTACTTAAGATAGACATTAGACATTAGATCGTTTTTTGCTTTAGTTCATCAATCTTTTAAATTTTGACTAAACAGTATATCAATTCTTGAAAAACAGCTGTGAACTGTGAATAATTTATGTTAAAATGGCAGAAGACTGCTATAATGACAATACTGTGCAGACCAGGTTGTTGTGGGATAAATTGTTATTTTTAATTTACCATTAAACAATTTCTTATTAGTACATTCTTGAACTGTAAACAATTATCTCTAGTGCTCTCATGTTTGCCTGATATTGTTTTGAACTTTCAAGAAGTGTTGATAACAGCATTCTTTTCCTAAGAATGTGCAAACTGTTCTCTTTTATTGAGTTGCTCTCATAGAAACCAAAATAACTCCAATCATTATTGATTCCAGGTTCGAGCTCTGTCCGAGGCAAATACTGGACAATATGTGATGAGTTCCCAGTAATGACAAAACCGGTAAACTGGATGAATTTCCAGTTCTACATTACACAACGCGAAGTTTATACTGGCAGATATAGGTAAAAATGAGAATGGAGTTTATATCAAGACAACATACTAACATCAATAGCTTCATCATTTTGAATATTTGTATAGAAAGACACAAGGAAAGTACAAAATAACCTTACTTGTAATATTTGTTTCTTGAACTCTTTTAACAAAATTTAAAAATTCGTCAACTGATTATTTCGGAACTAGCTTACGCAACGATTCAAATACGTAGACTACCAATTGAGCGGATGCATCGAATGGAGAATTGGTTATTGAAAATATTGTTCTCCTAGACAACCTTTATATATTTAGGTGTTCATACATCTATGGTGTAGATTATACAACTGTTCTGAGCTTGTGTGCAACGACCTAAAACCAGCATCGCATAAGATTTTAGTTCCATTATTACATCCCATTCAACCATTTCCTTCTCATTTGTTGCAAAATCGATACGCAAGAATTTGTGTTATCATTCATGACCTCCTCCATCTGCTGTATATATTCTGATCTTTCCATTACTTTTACAACGGCTTTGTCATTTTTCAGCGCGAATTATTTTTGTCTGCTTTTCTGCAGATAGCTTTTAGCCCCATTCAAATGTTACTTTTTCAACGCACGTTGTTATGTACATAAAAACGAATTCAGGTGTGAAGCACGATCAACTAAAGTAGCCCTAAGACGATTTTTGTACTCAATTGTACTGGTTGTTTCTATATCGTCTGTTTGATCAAGAATCGCATTAAATGCTGTCTCAAAATCGATATAGTGTTTATTTGAATGATAAAGGCCATAATTTCGGTCGATCGGTAGTGATTTTTGTGAGCTGATCGATTTGTGTCTGTGCCAGGTTAGACACGTGCATTGAAGCGGTCCTAACACGCACATTTAACGCAGCTAAACAAAGAATGTTGTTTAATGTAAGGTACTTGTCTTTACCAGCAATTAAAGGGAAACAGCCGTTAATTTTGACCTCAAACATTATTTTCCAATATACGTGCACAATAACTTGAGTCAAAGAACATTGCAATTTAGACGCCTATTTAAAAACAATTATTTAAAATATTTTTTATTTGGATATTTATTTGAAATATAATAAATATTTAAACGAATTGACGCACATGAATGATTGATGGTTTCCCTATGTCACACTTTTAATTTTTTAATTTTTTCTTCGTTTTGACTTTCTATTATATATATATATATATATATATATATATATATATATATATATATATATATATATATATATATATATATATATATATATATATAATGAATTTTCGAAAAGGAGGCCATTTGTGAGTTACAATGTATTTATTGGTGAATTTCTAACAAACGAAACCATTTCGCTTGAAACGCACCTGGAAACAAATTAGTTCAACTAGGACCAGAAGGATAGGCCAAAGTCAGTATGAACGAATTGTATAATCACATGTAGGCATGCTGTTCTTGCTTACTGGCGACTCATCAATAGAGGCCTGTACTACGCCCTATAACCCCAACATTTTTGGTCAACAAATGTGAGACAACTGGACGGTACAATCTTCTATAGGATCGCGTATACAAGCAGTAGTGATGTTAACTTCATATAAATTATTCAACAATGCGGCGTCAAAGCCAACTCACTATATACATATATATATTTATTTATGTATATATATATAAATATATATATATATATATATATATATATATAAATATATATATATATATATATATATATATATATATATATATATACGAGTCAGATTTGTTACCACTAGCATAATCAATTGAAAACCAAAAATGTATAAATATGTATGATTGTATAAGAGATTATATATATATATATATATATATATATATATATATATATATATATACGGCTGTATTTTTCAAATTAGCAGTTGCATTTTGACGTTTACAGATAAAACTTGTGAACTTTGGCAACGCGACAATTTGACTGATTTCCAGTCGCATTATTGCTTTAATTGGGCGAACTTTAAGACGATTTCTATATGTAGTAACTGTAGGTTAATTACTATTAGTAATTTTAAAGAAATATTCAATTGTTATGCCAACATGAATGATTGTTAACAGATTTTAAACTGCAAGAGATATAATCTTACTCTTAACACTGCGCAATTTCACTTTGTCCGCGCATTCAAAAAAAATGTGTACACAATTTATTAGAATTTCGATTATTTCGTATGGGATTGTTTTTATTAGGTCGGACAGTTTGTACTGTCGAATGCGGATAATTGGTTTCATTGCTTTTACTGGCTTCAGTTTGCTAGTTCCAACTTCATTTAGAATGACCGGTGATGTCATCGTTATCAAGATAATTTGTACCATACGTTCTTGGTCGAAGTGCATTATCTGAATCTTTTTTTGTCCGCCATTTCGAATCATCATTAGTCTCTGATTCTTCTTGTATAAAGTGGTTGAATTTTAGCTTCAAATTATTTTTATACATTTAGTTTATACTCTAACCTTTATTGATCATCTGAATAGTTTTGGCTTTACTAGTATATAACTCAACAAGTATTAGAGAGCAAAATTTGTCATATTATACTGCCAGTGCGGCTCTTGTCCCTATCTTATTCTTTCGATTTCTGTTTAGTGAAATGGAGCATTTGGCTCCAGGATTGTACCTATTTATATTATTCTGATAGAATTGACCTTGCAAAATTATAAATTGGAGATAACGTGTTGTTTCTGAACGCATTCGAGAAATGCTTGTATTAGCATAAGTCTGTTGACGGCATTAATTACGCGACGATTGATGGAACCTTTTGCATTTTAAAGCTGGTAAACTGAAGCATATGTGGTTCCAATGCCGATATCTGGCTGTCCACATCGTCAAATAACACGTACTTAGTTTCAATTTGTATTCGTTGTTAATGGTCTCACCACTTTCTTGGTTGCCTAATGACACAGTTTGCGGTATCTTGGCATAAATGATTTTCTTCCAATTGAAATCGGGCGAAATTATTCAAGACAGGTCAGAGATTACTGATAACTCAATTCTGCATGACATTAAAGACCAATTATGCCACACACCACGACACAACCTGGCAGGCGAATTAATCATAATCTTACAGACACTAAAATTTATGTCCCGTCGTAAAGTCCATCCCCTCCTCAACGTGGTACGATGGCCGATCGTACATGGGCTAACGGGGCTATGGCGGTGGTGTCACCAGGGCGTGGTGGATTTCCGACCGGCAATCGGATCTCCTATAAAATACCACATGAGCCCGACGACGGCACCATGACTCGGCGTGTGTTCCCCGCCACAAAAGGGTTCAACAGCCACAGGATTACATGGACTCCTGGACAGTACCCCGTACTTCCGAATGGCGAATGAGCTCTCAACAGCCAACGGCAACCATGCAACTTACTGCTGCCTTGCAGACTGCGCTTGGATGTGCAAAGGCCAAATGTGCGTCCTCGATCAAAAAGCCGAGTGGTGAGGGGACACCACTTGTACCAAATTCCCAAGAAACTCCATGAAATCAATGGAGCCGGCTTATCCTCCAAAAGGAGTCAGCCGCAGTAAAGATAAAAAAGAAAGAAAATTTATGTCATTAAATTGTCTACGCAATTCTAACTTTCTTAAGCAGTTTAACCTTTAGCACTAAATAAATAGGATAATCTCCGTTGACTCGAAAAATCTGATTAGAAGCATACCTGTCAGCCAAACTATCGATTTAACCTGAAAATTAATCAATAATAGAAACCCTTCATTTCGTATGTCTAAACATCATCCTCAGAATATTCCCATCAAGCGGACTAGTGTTGTTCACTTGTAGTTAAATTGTCAATATTTTGCACAATTTGATGAAGTGGCGACAGTTGGTGCGTTGCAGATTCAGGCAGCTCATGTTAAATGTTTTATTTGTAAAAAATGAACTGAAAACACGAATTCAAAATACTGTCAGATTGGTGCATGTAGTCTGAATAATTTCACTATGCACGTCTAAGTTTTATTTATAAAATATCAGATATTCCACTCGATTAGAGATATGGCGAAAATAATTTTTGTTCAAAACTAAGTTGTACTAACTTGCTCTAAAATATAGTTATCTTTCAATTAAAAAGTATTGATTAATTTACATTGATAATACTTAAGTACCGTGTACCGATTCTGCCAACATAGTGTTTGCGCCATGTATCGACTGGGCAACCGTTGTGTTGGTACCCTTTACAGACTCGGTATATATATTATATAGAGTGAGTTAGCGTTGAAGTCGCATTGTCGAAGACTTTATATGAAGTTAACCTCACTACTGCTTGTAGACGCGATTCCATAGACGATTGTACCGTCCAGTTGTCCCGCATTTGTTGACCAAATATATTGTGGGTATAGAACGTAGTACCAGCCTCTATTGATGAGTCGCCAGTAAGCAAGAACAGCATGCCTACATGAGATTATGCAATTCGTTCATACTGACTTTGGCCTATCCTTCTGGTTCTAGTTGAACTAATTTGTTACCAGGTGCGTTTCAAGCGAAATTGTTTCCTTCGTTAGAAATTCACCAATATATTCATTGTAACTCACAACTGGCCTCCTTTTCGAAATTTCATTTGATATATATATATATATATATATAATATTATATATATATTATACATACATACATATATATATATATATATACATATACATACATACATACATACATACATACATATATATATATATATATATATATATACATACATACATACATACATACATACATACATATATATATATATATATATATACATACATACATATACATACATACATACATACATATATATATATATATATATATATATATATATATATATATATATACAAACAACAAAGCATTACGTGTTATTGATCATTTCAACTGAAAGCTTGTTGAATAAATGATCTCAGTTGGATTCTGTTAAGGGCAGTTTTTTTATGTTCAAAATGTACTGTTTTTATTATGTACTTTAAACAGTTTTAGATTTCTTGATTCTACACGTGTTCTTGTTTACCATTTATGTTTTGTGCTCAGAATTGTCCACATGGTCGACCTACAATGCGACACCTCTTTCATTTGGGACGAATATCCTGTTCAAATTCGGATGCAGTTGAATAGTGCTGTTAATTATTCTTAACAAAAAAAAGAGAATTGAGCTCGTAGTCTAACGCGCACGTGTGTTTTGTTGCCCGATCTTCTGGTGGCCGCGACTGTCGCCAGTCAGACAACACCGACTGAACTAGTTTTTTTGCTATTGACAACCAGACAACGTTGGCAAGGAAGCAAATATTCTAAATCTTTTCTCGGATTCTTAATGTAATAATTTTTGTCTTCCCTAGGTCGCAGATCTCGTAACCATATGAAGGTGATTATACACATTCAAAAATTAATCAAGATAGATTAAAAATTTCTAATTATAGACATACATTTTTGTAGGATCATTTTGTACAAACATTTAGAGTGCAACGTCCAACAACACATAGACGATAAATGCTGTTCAATCCTCCTGACACGGGGCTTATATCTAACTAGCCAACATTGTTCCTATTATTCTGACGTACTAGCTAGATTGGACACATTATCTTTTTTGCACAGCCATTCAATCACGCTGTATATTGTACAGGACCTGTTCACCTACCGCAGTCGTCATTGTTTAAAAACTATTAATTTTGGATATATATATATATATATATATATATATATATCTATATATATATATATACACTCTAAACAAAGGTGGATTGCGCTGAACCCGTTGAATTTTTGGATGGTTTCTAAAATTAGATGTGGAAAAGCAGATATATAGGTGTACACAAAAATATTGTGGAGGAATTTTTGGTTTATAAATGTTCATATTTGCACAACGATGCATCGAATGACTGGCAATCAACTAGCTGGTTCAGAGGTTTATCCTTAAGGAGTGGAATTTGTAATGGTTTCCTTGTATGCCAGCATCACACCCGACATTATGCGGGTTTGCTTCCTTTAGAACTCGGTGAATTTCCCTAGTAACTAGGCTGTTCTCGCACGCAATGTACCCATCACTTTAGAAAATCTCAACTTGGTCTGCCGTTTTAGAGCAGAAATCATGCCCATTATTTGGAGAAATCGAAGTAATGTTTTGCGACAGGTTTTATCGCATATATTTATCTTATTTTTATTGATTCTCTCTTTCACACGCAACGAAGAAAATAAACAGACAAAAAAACGCGCAAACACACACACACACACACACACACATATATATATATATATATATATATATATATATATTCTGGAGATTTTTAGAGAGGCTGATTATTTGCTTGGCAAATATCGGTGGTTGAGTATTTATATATTAACGTATTGTGAATTATACTTAAGAAGAATGTTTCCTTTGATTTTCATGTTGTGCATGATTGAAGTGATTTCTATCATATATATGTATGTCCATAAATTAATTTATTCTGACAGGATTTGATTATATCATGTCCTTATCAAGCGCATATTGCGTAAGATAGCAAATTCCACTTATGCACTAACTCTGATTGGTCATTATTTTATACTCCTAATTATTGGCCATGATTGTTTCTAGAAGAAATGGAATGCGGATGACTTGGTTTAGCACCAAGCAACTCATTCCTTGCGCCACGAAAGCTTTGCATTGTAAGTAGTTTACAATTTTATATCAACGCATGCTTTTCGTGTTAAAATGAAAATTGCAGGCAGTATTCAGATTTTCTTGCATGAGGGATGAGCTGCCTGTTTTTTGACCTAATTCCTTCTGTTTCGAACTCCATCTGCTGCCATTTTGTTTTCTTTTAAAGAGGTCTCATTGAAGACGCAACCGTTCTAATAGATTAGTTACACCGCTCTCTTATCAAATACTTTGTTTATTCCCAATATATATATATATATATATATATATATATATATATATATATATATCATGCCATGCTTGCTTGCTTCCAAGCTTAATTCCAATTTTACAATTCATTTCTCAAAAAATATTGATTTTATTATATTTTAGCATTAAATAATAGGCTGACGTTCATGTAGTCGAGTTAAATAGTAAAAATTAACTAATAAAAATGCTGCCGAATATTTACTTTTTTATTAAAAACATGAGTCTATTTGAAGCATTAAAGCTGTTCGAATGCGAGTTCGGCCAGTTTTTGCCCACTCGTGCCATAATTTTGGCCGACAATTCTACTGGAACATTAGAAATGAAAACATTTATTATTTAATTATGTGGATTTTATTGCTGTTTACGTAGAATTCAATACGTTCGACTTGCAGAATGAACAGTTACGTCTGGTTTCCGATGTTTGAAACGTGCATATAGTTGGCATCGAAAAGCCTTAGAGCTATGTGATGGAATAATGTAGGCCTCTCCACTAGAACACTGGTGGCCGAGATAAACCAACTGGAGTTTCACGATGCGTGTAATGGCGAGTCTGCGTTGGTACTGAGAAGGTGATGTCATGCGCTTTCCTTCTTATCATGCCGGAATTCTGTGTATGCTATCAGAAGCCGAATAATTTTAGTGAAAATTTGGTTTGGAACAGTGTAAGCTGCTCTATTTTATCATTCATGGCCGCAACCTGGTACGAGGATGCAGATATTTATATATTCGTTTAATTAAAAACGACGTCGTTATTTTATTTGCATAAACTTTATGCGCTTTATTCAAGAAATCACCGTATGTTTTTTTATTTATCATAGATAATTTTATATCAATAATTATACAAATAAGTTATTTATCGTTTATCGATTTTCTCTATTTAAAACGTAAGTGACACCAAAGGAGTTACAAAAGAAAAACTTCTCTCTCTTTGTATGTGACTGAGTGAGAATGCATGCATGCCTTTTGTGTTTGCAAAAATAAGCACATTTAGGTAAAGCTTATCTTTCAATTTTCATTTTCCTGTCTACCTTTAAAAGAAATAAGTGATTGGTGGGTTCGAACGACTTTAATGGGGACGATTTTACATGCAATATTTTTATCATAATTTTGATAATAGATGCTATGTCATGTGAGTTTGTGCTAGACAAACATTTAAACCGGAAATTGTTTATTATTTGAATATTCTGGGCTAACTAGATTTTATTATATATTGTAACCTAAATAGTGCTTAATTAGTTGATAGTTTAGACAAATATTACAGTGTACACAGACTTCAACATGCTGTAACGGATAAGACGATGTCATTATACGTTTCCATTTTTGCATAGCTTAACGAATTTTATTGTAAATTTGACCCTTTAACATTATTGTATTGCTTTATTTACATCCAGCGCGTTGTGTACCTAGAATTCAGGCTTCTTCAGTGTGACAATCTGAAACATGCGTTTCGTGTTTGCTTATTGAATCTTCTCGGTTGGATGATTGCTATTCATAGTAATGGTGCCTTCCGTGATGGGGAGTAAATCAGTTTTCTGAACAAGTTCAAAATTTTCACATATATCATTCTTATTTTGACCATGCTTGTATGGCAGCTCTTCAATTTATATAATTTATGACAAGAATACTTCTAAGAACATTTCAAACATAAAATAGGCAATGCGTTGGGTCTTCCGTATTGATTGAAAGTATCCTCGTCGTCGGTCGCGCAGCGTTTCCAAATAGGACTCCATGTTTTAGTCGGTCGAAAAAGACCACATTCATTCATTTGATATGCGGAAAAATCAAATGATTTAAATGGTTATGACCTTGGCCTATTTTAATTTGATTACAGTTCGATTTGAAATTAGATTCTGTGAAATGTTTCACATTGTCATATCTAGCAATCTTATATCTGCCAAAGAAATAAATTGGAATTCTATATTACAGTTTAGGCTTACATGCAGCCTGCACTACCGTCTCTGAATGCTAGTCGATGCATGTTTGACGCAAAATTGTTCAGGACAGTGACGCTGACCGCAAACTCGATGCTTGCTGACTTACAAAGTTTTATATCAAGTTTTTCTTCGGATCGATTAAATTTTCAAAAAGATCTCCTTTTGTTCAAAATGCATACATAGTTTTCGTAATCTCGTACAATATCAATTGTACTTTGTCCGTGGGACAAATATTATGTTTACAAAATTAATCGATTGTATTTGGCAACCATCTAACCGGTAGATCAAAGTTAACTCACTGGTTGCAGTACAGCACTTCCATCTCTTGTTACAGTGAAGTATATACTAATTTGTATATTCATTCAGTACCCGAAGAATGCGGCAAAGTGACCATCACTTCGTCACCGGTTGCTCATTAGTAGGCATCGTAGTGTGGAATTGGGGCGAAGTTCCGATTCCCCCAGACGAGTAGCCATAAGCAGGAAGCGCACGCCTTGGAGTTGCACATTTTGTTCTTGCCTTCTTTGACATATTCTCTAGTAACTGAACGAAATAACCTTTTACTGGACACGTCATGTCGGGAACATAAAAGAGTCCAGATAGATCTCTTTTTGCTCTTAACTTCAAAAACACGGGAGAATCATTTATGCTAATTTTCAACAAGTTGAATACAAATAAGGAATTGAATATAATTACGATGTAAATGGTATGTGATTATGCGGCAAGCTGGTCTTTGTTCATCTTGAAATTTTCATGAATCCACTGTTTTCGTGTTTGCGGTTAAATTCTGTGCTATCGAGATTGGCAGCGCACTGTTAAACAAAGAAATTCCATCGTAGTTTATCAGCAGGCAAGGAAAGACACAAAGGCGAAATATTTACCATTTATTTGAAATCTATATAATTCGGTTCATTCATGGTATCGGCTCATGCTGGTGAACATCCTCTATGTACATTCATTTGTTAGTATAAACTAAGCATTTTATAGTGTGGAAAATGCAATTAATTCAGTAGACCGATTTCCTCATTATTAAGATCTTATCAAATAATGTCCAGAATAAGCCGCGGACAGGGCTCGAAACTGGGCACGTCTGCTTCTGAATCTGCTCTATCCACTTAACCATCCAGCTATATGGGCTCCACAATAAGGAACAACCTAGCAAGAGAGATTAATTAGTATATTGCTGAAAATTGTCTGCAGTGTGCGAAAGGGTAGCTCAGTGGTTAAAACAAAAAATTCCGAAGCAGATGTTCTCATGTTCGAGCCCTGTCCGCGGAAAATTCTGGCCAGTACATGATGAGTTCCCAATTATGACGTAACCAGTCTACTAGGTGAATTGCCTTTTCTACATTATACAATGATTATTTTATTATGTATGTACATAAAAGATGAGATGTTTATATCAAAACGGCAACCTTGTTTTAATTAATTGTTATCACCGTTCCGCGCAACCGATGTTCATTTAATTATATGCTGAAAGTTCTGTTGGTAGGCAACGCGTGCATGTGTGGGCTTACAGATAGCGTTGAGGGTATGTTTGATGAATTCAATTGACAGTCCAAATATGAGTGCCTAGTTTTTTAATACATACCTTTGCAAGTTCATTATGAGAAATTTTTTAAAACGTAAAATGTACACTTTTTTAAATGAGATTTTAGTTTTTTAAAGATGCCTATAAATGTTCTTTTATACTTTAGTTTTAAACCCTTTTGCTATTTAAATTAACCACGTGGTGTATTTAGTGATTGTTGAGCTATTTTCGTGGACAATTTAGAATTTTCATCCATTGTTGAATCAAATTATGTGTTCATATCCATATTTCCTCATTTTGGTTTGTCTAAGGTTTGTTCGCTATGTGAAATAAAATTTTTTATGAAAAAAGAACGTGTTTCTGTAATTCACTCATGAGGGTCGGAAATATGTGCAATGAGAAAACTTTTAATCCAATTGTCCATTTCTGTTTTCTCTGGATTAAGATGAAGCTTCAACGGACATTTTATGAAACCTCCAGCAGTTTTATTTTGAGGAAGCAGTAGTTACTTTAATGTGCGATTAAGTAGGTCGTGTGATGGTTATGTGAGATATGGTTTGGATCAAATTCAGATTTGATAGAAACGACACCATTTTCATGCCCTTCACCAATCACACGTTCAGTTTTGTACATTTGTGCTTTTGTTCCATCTTATCAACTGTGCAAACAAAAAAATTGTTCGTGAACTGGTGTTACCATAGGGCTTTCGGTGCTCGATGCAAAACCGTGTTTATGCATTTCTAAATTTTAATTTTATAAACTAATATTTTTGTGTACTTTTTATGTGCACAATTTTTCTATTTAAACGCCACTATACAATATTGTAAGTGTTATGCGATTTAGTTATTCAAACCAGGAATCGCCGCGTGGACATCTTCAATACATTAGGCATTTATTTCCATGATGTGAAATTGCAAATCACATCCATATTGGAAAGAAGATCTTTTGACCTATTTTCTGGATAATTAGTACATGAAGTAATTTTGCCTGAGTAGAATTTTTTTCACGAAAGCACTGGTGCAGAGTGTGTAAATAACACTAACATAGATAAACACCGTTTGGTACGTGGTTAGGAAAACCCAAAGGAAATGTTTTTGGACGAACAATTTTGTTAAATTGCACTCTTCCGGATAGGGGTTTTCATTGGCATAATTGCTAAACGGTGAAGCTGAATAGGACTCTCTCTGTCTCTATCTCTCTCTATGTTCAAATGCAGTTTTCAGGCGATCATTGGTTATTGGCTTATTCAGCTAAATACTGTTTGTTGCGAAGAACTAATATATATATGCAAGTATGTATTAGGTGTTGCGAAACTAGTAACAAATTAGTTCAGTTGTGACCAGAAGGATAAACCAAAGGCAGCATGAACGGAAAGTATAATCTCATGCACATTCGTTTCGTGCTTCCTGGCGACTCATCAGTAGGAGCCGGTATTACGCCCTTTAACCACTATTTATTTGGTCGAAGAATGTAAAATAATAGGACGGCTCATGCTGCCTTTGGTTTATCCTTCTGGTCACAATTGGCTTATTCGTTTTAACATTAAGAATACATGTTCTAGGCACCACACGTTTACGCAAAACATTTCCAGATGTAACGAGCTAATTCTTTGTGATCATATCGTCCGTTCAAGAAGTCTACAAGTTTGGAGCACAGTGATGGTTATCAGAACTGTGGAATGGCGTGTCATCCTGTGGCCTCATACTACCATTCAGAGGTTCTGCCTTGCTTGCAGGCTTCTCTGCATCAATAATTGCAGATTTTGGAATTTTCATCTGGTGCAATTTAAACAAGTTTGTTACTAATTACAAAATACCTACATTATATATATATATATATATATATATATATATATATATATATATATATATATATTAGTTCTCTGAAGCAAAAAATATATGATTCGTTTTACATTTAACAGCAATGATTTTAGGATATCTAATTTTCATATAATCAGTTGTGAATCTAAAACCAATACATATATTTAAAGAAACGCTTCTACTTCATTTTACTAACTGTTCACCTAGACAAATAAAACTTACAAACCAATGTTAGAAATTGCATTGGATAATCCATTGAAAATATTTGTCCATCACATTAAAAAGGTGGATGTGAAGCGTACAACTACTTCGAAAGGTTCTCAAATTTTCCCTGGGAAAGATTAGCACTGGTCAATGGCTTTTTATAGGGATGTTTGCCTTTTCGCACTCCTTGCCTTCATTAAAATTGAATTCCGTTGCGATGGTCTCTTATGTGTTTCGCACGTAATGATGTTTTGCTGTCCATATAAAATCCATGACAATTGCATTTTCTCTCAAAATGTTTGCAAAATGGGGTTAGTAGAATGTATTGATAATATAAAAGCAGCAATGGAATTAGACCACAGAAGTCATATAAAGGTTCAGATGTCGTCTTTATGAATAAAACCGCGAAATATTATTTCGTTGGAAAGAAGTTCTAATCGTGTCAAATTAATAAATACATCAAGGTTGCGATCTTGTTATAAGCACCTGACCCATTAATTACTTACATATGTCAGTATAAACTAAGTATTGTATGGTGCAGAAAAGGCAATTCATCCACTAGACCAGTTTAGTCCTTATTGGGAACTCATCACGTACTGGCCAGAATTTGGCGCGGACAGGACTCGAACCTGGGCACGTCTGTTTCGGTATCTGGTGCTCTAACCACTGAGCCACCCTGTTATATAGGCTCCACATAAATGAAAGGTTAACCAAACTACATATATAGCATAAAACTGCTTTCTGTGCGGTAGTGTTGCTCAGTAGTTAGAACAACAGATTTCGAAGCAGACGGGAACAGGTTCGAGCTCTGTCCGCGGCAAATTCTGGCCAGTACTTGATGAGTTCTCAATAAGGACGAAACCGGTCTACTGGATGAATTGCCTTTTCTACACTATACAATTCTTAGTTTATACTGACATGCATGTAAGTAATTAATGGGTCAGGTGCTTATATGATGTAGTAATTGACAAAACATGACATTTTGCGCAATGGAAATATTGCAAGTAGTGTGCCGCGTTGCTGGTGTCAGGATTATCTATACGGCTGTTGAACAAATTGTTCAGGGTTAAAATCCCGAATCCAGTAATTACTTCACCAGCTAGTGTGTGCAAACTAGGGAAGAACTTGGTCTACATGAATAATTTTAATATTGATTACAGAAACTTAAATATATTAGAAATCCAGAAATTACACAAACTATAATTCAAATATATATATATATATATATATATATATATATATATATATATATATATATATATATATATATATATATATATATATATATATGCATGTGTGTTTCATTTGTGAGAAAGCCATTTCTTCGCGCAATCCGCTATGGTTTAACTATCATATTGACATCCAAGACAAATGAAACGATGTAGATTTAATTCTGATGTTAAAATTAAGCAAAAGAAGGCATTAGTATGCTGAAACTACAATGCGTCAGCTAAATGTAACGAAGCAGACGTGCCCAGGTTCGTATCCTGTCCGCGGCAAATTCTGGCCAGTACTTGATGAGTTCCCAATAAGGACGAAACCGGTCTACTGGATGAATTGCCTTTTCTACACTATACAATTCTTAGTTTATACTGACATATGTAAGTAATTAATGGGTCAGGTGTTTATATCAAGACCGCAACCTTGATTATAATAATTGTTATCACCACCCGCGCAACCAATGTTCGTTTAATTCTATAAATGTTCATTTCAATACCACTTCCCCATGTAATGTGGTGTCTGTTCAGTAATGACAGATTGGGCATGGTTAGTTGGAACTTTGGGTCTAAATGGATGCCATATGAGCTCCACCTAAAGGAAAAATTGATTAACCAAATTACATTAGTTAGTATATAACTGAAAATTGTGTGTAGTGTAGTGTGCGGCAGGATAGCTCAGTGGTTAGAGCACCAGATTCCGAAGCAGACGTGCCCAGGTTCGTATCCTGTCCGCGGCAAATTCTGGCCAGTACTTGATGAGTTCCCAATAAGGACGAAACCGGTCTACTGGATGAATTGCCTTTTCTACACTATACAATTCTTAGTTTATACTGACATATGTAAGTAATTAATGGGTCAGGTGTTTATATCAAGACCGCAACCTTGATTATAATAATTGTTATCACCACCCGCGCAACCAATGTTCGTTTAATTCTATAAATGTTCATTTCAATACCACTTCCCCATGTAATGTGGTGTCTGTTCAGTAATGACAGATTGGGCATGGTTAGTTGGAACTTTGGGTCTAAATGGATGCCATATGAGCTCCACCTAAAGGAAAAATTGACTAACCAAGTTACATTAGTTAGTATATAACTGAAAATTGTGTGTAGTGTAGTGTGCGGCAGGATAGCTCAGTGGTTAGAGCACCAGATTCCGAAGCAGACGTGCCCAGGTTCGTATCCTGTCCGCGGCAAATTCTGGCCAGTACTTGATGAGTTCCCAATAAGGACGAAACCGGTCTACTGGATGAATTGCCTTTTCTGCACTATACAATTATTAGTTTATATTGGCAAATGTATGTACATAACGGGACAGATTTTTATTTCAAGATCACAACCTTGATATAATTAACGATTTGTTATTAAGTTTGTAAGGATATTTTCTGAGCTCGTCCAAAGGCTCTCTGAAAATTATTTTACCGATAGTAACGGCTTTTAAAAACGGCTATTTTTATCAATGCGTACGTTTGAAGTGAAATTTTGTTCACGATGCTGCAGAAATTAAAAGCAGAAATGTTACTGCGCAGAAAACTTCCCAGTATTGTGAAGTCAGAAACGAAATGGGGGTTAACCAACTGTTTATCTATTCTGAAGGGTTAAGTGGTTTCTTATGGAGGTCTTCAAGATTAAATTTCATCTTTTTTGTTGCCATTGAAGAACAGCTAAATTTTTATTTTACCTGCTTATCCTAAAAGATATTGTATTGCTATGGGACTTATGACAAGTATAGATTAAAACAAGTTCACGAAATGGTGCCAATCAACAGTCCGTTTTATGCATTTTACCCAGTGAATGGTATAGAGAGAATTTACCACCAGATACATTGGCGGGAGTTAAATCGCAATGTATATAGTAACTATGTTGAAAAACTGTGTTGTATATTTATTAATGAAGTCTAAGGGTATTCAGTCGATTTCAAATCCGTGCCTTGGAATTAAAAATATTACTTTTAGTCTCAGTTCAGTTTTGCCACGCGGTAGTAATTAAATTAGATCCGTATTTAGTCTAAACTCTACCAATTTTACTAGAGGTGGACGGCAAAATCTGCTCATATTTACTCGTCAATTAAAATTTGTGTGGTCGATTTAAACAGTTGCGCTGTCATCAATCTACAATTCTAGTATTAAGTTTTATTTAATTCTGAGCTTTTCACAAGTGTAAAGATGTTATTAGTAGTATCTTTGTCGCCTTCAGTTTTTGAACAAATATCTGCATCATTACATTAAAATAGAGAAGTATTGTTTAGATCAAGTTTGCTAGCTTGAAGTAAACACTATCCTCTTTGCATTTAACCAGTTGTCGAACTACAGCAAAACTGCTGTCTTTAACACGCACTGACGCGTTTCGACATTCCATGACCATCGTCAGTGTACGACGGTAAACTGACTAGCGCGAATAAAACCGCATTGCATATATATGGAAAGCAAAATTGGATATGCTGCACAATTTCTATGCAGTCACGAGCATTAACTTTTTGCAAATTTCGCAACATACGTGGGTAATACAATTAAACAGTGAATTATTGCATGGGTGGTGGTGACACTTCTTTAAATTTAGTTAACGTCAAATAACAATCACATTTTTTATTAAAACAGTTGCACCAAATTCCCAAGAAACTCCATGAAATGTGGAGCCGGCTTATCCTCCAAAAGCAGTCAGCCGCAGTAAATTTAAAAAAATTAAACAGCATCGTGTGCGTCGAATTCTTTGTTTAATTTTGATCTGTGACGAAATCTGGCTGCTATTGGCGCCATTTCCAATAAAAAGTAAGCTCGCAATCATTTGTCATAGCCAAAATTATGGCTGCTCCAGTCAAGTATTGTATTTGCATGAATTTTTTTAACTAACCTAATCTAGTGGCTGCTGTAGTACTGCTCGAGATCTGGACGATCGGTTTTACTACCGTTATGTGAGGCGTTCAGCGTAACATCTTTGGTGTATTTGCAAAATACTAATTTTTGTTTCGCGAAAGACAACAAAAAACCGAGCAACAACAATAAAAATAAGAAGGACAGAAAAATAACAAAAATAATCATGCTACAAGTATCAATAATAATAATAACAAAAATAACACAGACAACAACAAGGACAACAATGAGAATAATAACAAATAAGAGCAACACAAAGAACAAAAAGACCAAAAACAGGAACGTGAATGAAATGAAGAAAAAAAGAAGAAGTAAAACAACAAAAACAGCAACAAGAAGACAGTCAACAAAGAGCAGGAAAATAAAATTACCCACAACAAAATCAAAAGAAAAAGAACAGTAAGGGACTAAATCGATAAAGTTCAACATTAAAAACGATCACAGCAGCATCAATAATAGTAAGAACTTAAAACCAGTGGAAATACAAATTAAAATAAAAACAAGAAAACAAGCAGTACCGTAAACAAAATTAACAATAATACAATTATTATTATTATTATGACAAAGAAAACAATAAAATATGTAACATAAAATACAATAAAAGGAACAGATCGAAACTTAAAACAACAACAGAAACAAACAAAGACAAAATAAGTATAAATGATATAGAATAACAAAACAGGAAACAACAACAACAAATATCCAGAAGAAACGAAAGCAGCACAAAGAAAAATAGCGTACTAGGTAATAAAGAATATCCTGATAGCAACGAGTACGACAAAGCAAGAACAAATCAACTTTAAAAATATAATAACAAAGCTTGACATCAAGAGCAAAAGTATAAAATGCAGCAATATCAACAATAATCATAATCAATAAAATTATTAAATTAACATCAATGACTAATAAAACTTGCAAAACAGCATTAACATCAACCGAAACACAAAGCAATAATAATAATATTTATAGCCAAATTTTTAGTTAAACAAATACCACACAGGAACAACTCGATGGTAAAAACAGCATTGACCAAAAACGTTTAAAAGAAACATGTTGCGCGACAGGAAATAAACAATTTACCTGATTTTCGGATTGCGTACCGAAATATTTGAATCCACTGTCATCATGATTTTTGCAGATATTTCGACCTCCAATTACGGAGGTCTTTTTCAATGCCAAACACATCACACACTTAGTTGACAATCAATATGTCAAGTGGAAATATTAATTTAAACCGCCTCATTTATACTTGTTTTTAGATCTCTTAAGCATAACGTTTTTTTATAAAAATGTTAGGAAAGTGTATGTTAAATTGGTTTGTGTATGTGTCTACATGTATACACTCTTCGCAATGAGATTACAGTGATTTAATGACAATTACTGACAACTCACTAGATAAGCGTACGTCATGCCTGTGTGTATGTGTTCTCGTTTGTTTTGAATTGAGGAGTAATCAGTTAATGCAAGTGTACACTCATCCCAGTGAAATTACAGCGATTTGGCAACATCTGACTATTCACTGGATAAGCGTGTTTGTGTGTATGTGCGTGAGCGTTTACTTAAAACTGAGAGCTAATCTGTTACATGTAATTACAGGCACGTGTAACGGTCATACAAGTAAAACTAAAATGATAACTGTCATTTCCTAACTGCACACGTCAGACCTATTTTACACTTACTTTTCTAAATGAAGTAATTACGAGTGGCATTTCGGTGAGGAGGGGGCATGACACTATTAATAGAGTAAATAATTAATAGGTAGCAAAATTAAATTAGAAACGGATAAAGTGTTTCAATAGGGTAGAAAGTTAAATTAAACGGTACGTAAAAGAAATTAAAAATTGCCTGATAAAGAAGATACTAGTAATAGTGCAAAGAAAATAAAATAAAAATAAACCTTGCCATCATGTATAGATAAATGTATGTTAAAGGCGCTACACTAACAACAGAACGTAAGATAACAGATAAAATAAGATAACAAGTAATCAAGGATGAAATAATAAGATAATCAAAATAAATTAGGCGATATTGAATTAATCAATCTCCACCTCTGTAAGTTAATATCAGTCCAGTGTTCTTATTCTTTTACTTGAGCGAGTTTCTGATTCTGATTCTGATTCGTGCAATCTTCGTTTTCTACCATTATTTAGTGCTGTATTCCAAATAGGACCTAGTGATTTTTCTACGGCTGTTTCATTCATTATGTCATTTCTCGATTTAATTTCGATGGATTCTCTAATCAGTCTAGTCGATCTGCTACGGCTACAAATTGATATACGTCTGCACCCATCCCAATTAATTGTGTGTCCTGTCTCTACTGTATGGCGTGCAAGATCTGATCTATTAACATGGGCATACTTGCATGCGGTTTTATGTTCCCCTCTTCTAACCTTAATTGGGCGCATGGTTTCACCCACATACATCAAGTTACAGTCGTTACATGGAATTTCATATACTCCTGATGTGTCTAGCGGTTCTATTTTTTCCTTTTGGTTGGGAAGTATAATACCTAGTGTA